>JAJKFI010000035.1:9262714-9286227 GCA_029204185.1 Lerista edwardsae | reverse complement strand
CCCCCCCCAGTGCCCCGGGAGTGGGGGTGTGCAGGGGGCCCCACATGAAGATGGCCGAAAACAGCCGGAATCAGCGTCCATAGTTTCCGGGGTCATGGAGATGAGCGGTGACGCTCCCGACACGGTTGGAGTCCAGGTTTGGGGGCCCCTTGGCATGGGGGGCAAGAAGGGGTGCGAAACGAAATGTCCGCCATGCCGTGCTGGAACACCTGGAGCAATGCGCACCAATCCCGGCACGCGCGTGCCTTGCGGCCTGGCGACAAACACTGCGGGGGTCAGGTCCCCCCAGCGCCCCTGGGGGTGTGGGTGCGCGGGGGGCTCCACATCAAAATGGTTGAAAGTGGCCAAAATTAGCATCAAGTACGTAGTTTCCGGGGTCACCGAGGTGAGGGGTGACGCTCCCGACATGGTTGGAGCCCAGGATCGGCTCCTGTCGGCGTGGGGGGCGAGAAGTGGTGCAAAACTCATAAACTCTGGAAGATCATTTTGTTACCCGGGCAACGCCAGGTAACAAAAAGCTAGTATATAATAAAATAGCAAAGATCAAAGCAGAGCAACATTAGCTGAGAACATAACATTGTTTGGGGTTGTTGTTGTTTTTGTAAGAGAAGTGATTCTCAGGTGGGTTCTTTATATAACCTGGGTGCTGAAATTGCACACAAAGCGAATTTGAAGCAATTTTGAAGGGTTCCACCTAAAATCAAAAAGCTGGGAATTTTTAGGAGACGCCCGACAAGTTATAAGTACACATTTTCTCTTGGATTTCTACACGTGAACACTTTTGCTTTGACCAGATCCAGATTTGTTTTATAAAAGATGAAGCAATTCTATTTTCTCATTCTTGAAAGGTCTGATTTGAGCCCTCATTCTCACAGTGCTTTCAACAGTCAGCCCCTCTGATTTGCTTTGGCCATGCCTAAGATCAGCCCGACTGTTTATCATTCCAAGTATGGAGTTGCATCAGGCCAATGTGAACATCTCGGAGACTGCTGTTTTCTGTTTCTCACTGAACTCCAACACAAATCTTTCAGAAGACCTTATTTCTCTGATTTCCATCAAATTTGCAGCTGCATGTATAAAGAGCAGGCACTCACATTTCAGAGCTAACAATTTCATATTGTGGAATGCATCACCCACAGAGCTTAATTACATGTTTCCTCTTACTAAATGGGAAACTAATAACTCTGGGAAAAAATGATCCTGAACTTTCCAAAATGGCCACCATGTTGCAGATTTGAGAACAACAGAATTTAATATTGGTGCAAATGACAGCAATATGTTGCAGGCAGGCATTGCAAGAGAGTCAGCGTGGCTTCCGATAAGAATTTCTTTTTAAATGATGTTAAGACTGGAGCAGATTGACAGGACTTTGACTCCTTTTGAGAGGTTAGTAATGAATATTTGACTTGCTTTACGATATTGTAAGTTGCACTGTACTCTTGTAGAGTGGCTGAATAAAAAACAATCAAAACATAACAGGGCCTAGAGACCTTGCTGATTCTGAGTAGTCAGTTATTCAGTTCTAATCAGACTCATTCCAAATTGGATGTAGGGGGAGAAGGATCCACCTGTCTGTATGCAAAGGTTTTCATTGAAAATCTTTTAAGGAAAATCGTTGGAGGTGACCAGGGTAGTTTTGCCCAAAGGTTTAGTTTTGCCCACTGGTTAGTTGTCTTGTCTAGGGTAGATGCTCAGACTTAAGCGGGGAGGAGTTTGTGTAGATAGGACCCAGGGCATCCTCTGTTATTGATCGGTATGGCCCATTTTACTTCAAACCACATGGCTTTTTGTGGTGGGTACCTGGGCAAAACACAATATCTATTCTCTCCTATCTCTTCATACTCAGACCCATTGTAAGTTTAATGGGAAGCTACAGTTTTCTTGAACTGGCCAAATGTTGGAATCTCTAGTCCATTCTTCTCATATGTATGCAGATGTTTAATAGCCCGGGGTGAATTATTCCCTCAATCACAGGAACTGGGGAAAATTCTCTCTCTGTGCCTGTTTTTTCCTAGTACTTCCCTTTGACATTACCTCAGTCTGGTCTGGCTTGAGCTTTTGTGGCTTGGATGGAAGCCAGCTGGATAATCTCTCAGACTTTGAGAACTTGCCAACCGCACTGTCTGCGTCAAAATAAATAGAAACACAGGGCACTGTGTCACTCATAGACCAGATAAATCACATCTGACATCAGTTCACTATTTCTTTCATGAGGGGGTGCCGGAAGTAAATTATCTGGTACGCTATGTTTCTGTGTGTGTGTTTTTAAGGTAAATCTCCTAGGACAGTGGTTCCCAAATTGTGGGTCAGGGCCCACCAGATCGCAAGCCAATTTCACTTGGATTGTGAAGCATCTAGAGCAGCCATATTGAAAATATGGGAAGATGGGATGCTGGAAAGGGGGAGGGCTGTGGGGTTGTTTTGCTTGTGTCAAGGTTGTAAATAAGCTTTTCTCTTTCTGATTCACTTTGCTATTGGAAAATGGCTGAGGAATAACCCAATTTACTGCCACATTCTCAGGAAAGCAGCAGGCCCTGGTGTCCCAATGATGGCACTTCCAGCCATGACATCACTTCTGGTGTGGTCCCAGACAGACTGGCTTTCTAAAAAGTGGATCTCAGTGCTAAAATGTTTGAGAATCACTGTCCTAGGAGTTCATGAATTCATCTATTGTTGTTAGCAGCTTTCAAAATTCTACAGAGATGAGTGGATTTCTTCCGTAATGATATTAATCTATGGCAAGGGTGGCCTACCTGCAGCATGCCATGTGCCACTGTTAATGCAGAAAATATTTAGGCATGCCACTCTACCTGCCTCCAGCTGCGGCCCAGCTACATGCAGTTGGCCTAGGATGGCTTGCGCTGTTGAGATGGGCTAGGAACTGATGCTGCTTGTGTCCGGTGGCACCTCAGATTTACTGCACCTCATCCTGCCCCACTGTCGGTGACCCGGTTAAGCCCCTATGCCCAACTGCATGGATCAGCTCATATAAAGACTGTCTCTGAGCTGGGGTTAGCACAGGCTGATTGGCCACCAGTCACCCACACCAAATGTTGACAGGATCTTTGGCACAGCAGGTTGAAGTGGAGCAGGATGAAGCACAGCAGGTCTGGCCACCACTGGAGGCAAGCAGCATCGGTTTCCTCCCCCTCTCAACAGCATGGGGCATCCTGGCTGGGCTGCATGCAGCTGGGACTCCCCCTGGAGGCTTTGCCCAATACTGTAGGTTGGCCTGTGGCCAACCTTGGACTATGGATTGGCTCTGGATTCACTTCCTTTTCATCTAATTTAACATGGAGGTTTTCTACAGTTATTTTATGAATTGTTGCATTGTAGTTTGTTGCAGCTTTCAGTTCTTTCAACTGAAATGCATACTTCATCTTTACATATTTTTGAGGTTTTTTTTTTTGGTGCTATGTTTCATTGATTTGGACAAGCAAATGTGGTATATCAGTAACCTAGCCAGGTTACTGATAAAAAAGATCTCAATGAACAGAAGGAATTGAACCTTTGCACATGTTCAGCTGCAGTCTGTACAATATCTGATTTTTTTTTTTAAAAAAATGAAAGAACAGTAGATCGCTAACCCATTGGAGCTGCTCAGCAAATGAGAACAGGTAATTTGAGTCTTGGAAGAAATTTGGATGGGGGAAATTTAACAAGCATCTCTCAAAATGGAACAGATTGTGAAGGGGAAAGTACTGTCAGTTGGCCATCCAATTCTCTGATGGTTCCCTTCGTTCTACTGTCCAAACATTTTTTTAATCTCACATCTTGGTTTTGGACATGGATATACATCTCTGTTGGAAAGAATGAATGTGATCCTTATCATCGGTTCCCCACCTGCAGATGGTGACTAATTTGTGTAGACCTCATGGGGATTAGATGAAGTAAGGAAATGTTGTTGTGCATCCCAAGCCTTAAGAAGTGCCTTACAGCTAAACAACTTGCAAATATTGCAAGTGACATGAATACTGTAATGTGACATAAAAGCATGACCCCTAACAGCTTGGACTTTATATAACTTGTAGGCTGTGCATGTCTTCATGTTCCCTTGCAGGCTTTATGATCACCAGAGCAGCCATGGTAGTGGTGTCCTCCATGCATGCACTTGCTTTAGGGAGCAAGTAGGGAAAGAGTCCCTTGAGCCTGAGCTTCAGAGTGCTCAGCTACTTATAAGGGATGAGAATGAGCAACTGCTCCCACACCCACACAACATGGGGCAAACCTAACAGTTAATCTGAGCTCTTCCATGTTTAACTACTGTAGATACTTGAGTATAAATCAATCTCACAGATAAGTCAATAGCTGGTTTTGAGCCAAATTCATGGAATTTTCTATGACCCTTAGATAAGTCAGGGGTTTAAACTGTATGGGTTTTTCTGACTATAATTTTGTCTTATTTTACCCTCTCTTGTTTCTCCCATGCTGAGAAGGTTAGGAGCCAATCACTGCAGCAAGGAGAGAGTAAGGGAAATATGAAGAGGAGCATAAAACGCCCCCCCCCCCAATAATGACACAAGACAAATAGCATTGGATTAATGTGTGTGTGTGGGGGGGAAGGATTCAAATTGAGGGGGGGGGGAGCCACAGGTTTGAAACTGCAGAAGAAAAACACACCACAGCATAACAACCTCAGAAAGGGTTAAGGAGTTAACAGCACGCTCAGAAGAGCTAGCTGCTGAGCTCCGACCAATGAAACAGAAATCAAAGGAAAGCTCCAAGTATAATTTAAAGCTTGGAAACTCTTTGCAAGCGTAGAAGATGATCCATAGACACTTTGCAAATAATCAACAGGCAGCTGACATACCTGAACTGCCTTGACCCCGACTGACTCTGAAATAAGAGGAGGAGGCAATTTACAGCTCATTTTATTGTAAAGAAAAATTTCTTCTTATAGCTGAGCATCTACAGTACATTGTATCTCTGGTCATCTGATTTAAACTCAGGGAACATCTGCTGCTTCATGAACTTCCGTACTCATCAAATCATTAGATGAAGTCCTCCTCCACATTCTTGAAGGCCACAGAAATCAAGACTTTATTGATAGGGAGATCAAGATAGTGCCTAAAGCAGGAAATATTTTGCCTAGAGAAGTGTTTAATAACCATTATCTCCAGCCAACTAAATGGAGAAGGTCCACAAACATTGAAGCCCAATCCTATCCTTCCTCCCCTTCCGCTGGTGCAGCTATGCCAAAAGGAGCATTCTGTACCTGGGGGTCGGGGAGGGGGGATTGGGTGGCTTTTGAAGGGAAAGGAAATTTAAATTCCCTTACCCCTCCGCAATCCATCCATTCCACAATGGGTCTCCTCAGACCTGTGCCAGGTCTAGCTGGCACAAGTCCATGGATATAAAAAGGGAGGGGAGGCTGCAAAAAGAGGAGATAGGATCTGGTGAATGCCCTCACTGTCATATCCACCCCCTCCTGCAGCCTCCCTGCCCCTGTTCTTCCCGCCCTCCCCACCCTGTTTCATGCCCCTTCCACAGCCTTACCTACTCTGATGTCCGCGGACAGGTATGGCAATGGCTGTGGAGCACTGCCACCTCTTGCAGCAGCACTGCCAAAATGGCCACTGACAGAGCGCTCTACACTCCATTTGCAACCATTTCATGAGAGTGGCAGTGTCTTCTGCTGTCTTAAGACCCTCCATAGTACAACCCAATCCTGCATAGGATTGGGCTGTTATTGCTCTTTTGACAAATGGTTAGCATATAAGGATGACCCAGAACTATTCACAATTTTTTTATTATTATTTTTTGACATTGTTGAAAAAATGTCATCTTTGGGGAGATTTTTCCATACGCTTTGAGAATGTTTGGCTGTTTATTTTATTAATTGCCCTGACTTCATTCTTCCTGGATGTTTCCTGCCATCAGCAATGTCAACATGTAGCCAAATCTAATTAGCTTTGTGGCGCTGTGACATCATAATATTCATTGCATGAACCTAGAGGAGTGAGGATCACTTCCTGAATCCAGGAAAGTGAATCAAGCAGCAGCCAAAGAAAAACATGGCACTCAGGCAGCAACCACTGTGAGAAGCAATGGCACTGTACATGATGCAGCAAATGTGAACATTCACATAATCACAGCATTGGAGGGAAAAAAAATTCTGCTCTATCAAAATTATGGTTTTCAAGCCTTTCGAGATGTTTTGAAAGTCTTTAATTACAAGCCAAGATAGAATTTGTTTAACATGAACAAATTAAAGCCTGAAAATAAAAACTGGAGAATATTCACTGGAACCCTCCTAATGTGTGGGGCAGGCTTCTGCTCAAATGTGGTTTAGGAACTTTTTGAGACCCCACTGCAATGTTTCTAGAAAGCATAATATGTGCCCAGAATCAATGATGGATGTCAGATATGACAAAGCCATTAACCGGCAAATAGCCCATGGCTACTACTTGGGAACTGTCATGGAAGTAGTAGTTCGTATATTGAATGCAGCTACTTCTTCTCTGTGCTTTGTATGCTTATCAAGAAGAAGAAGAAGGGGAGAAAAAGCTCTGTCTGTTTTCTCAGCTGAGGTAATGAGTGTGCATTGAGAATATTCTCAATGCATACCCGTTCCGTCAGCTAAGAAAAAATAGCATATCGTTCCCCACTTTTAACAGTTGGCTTCGAGTTCAGCTAAGTTGTTCATTTCCATCAGTGTATCTGAGAATTGCAGAGTCATTTTTTGACACCACAAAGAGTGGGGGGGGGAAAGAATCCATTTCCTCTTCTCGACTAAGTGGTATGTCACCAAATCCCTATAATTTCTGGCAAGACAGCCCTAATAATTACCTGATTTGGAGTTTTGAAACAGTATCTTTATGTGGTATAATTCTGTACGTGGGCTGGTGGGTGTGAACGCTCATTCGGTGGTAGTGTGATATTTCTCAGCCAAATCACTCAGAGCTATCATCTTTGACAAGCCCACCCACAGCCAGAAATTATGTCATGTCGCATATTCTGTGTGATTCAGCAGATCCCCAAAAAAAACATTATCGGTCTTTGCAATTGTAAGGATCTTTTTTTTCGTATGTTCTGACTTTGCAGAGAATGGAAACACGTTGTAAGGCACTAGGAGGAGGCACTAGGGACTTTAGAAAGAGGACCCAGTCACTCCAATGTCACAGCAGTTGCTAGTTGGCTCTTTGCATTGCTTCAGAATCACCATTAGCTAGGGGCACAGAAATCCTTGTGGTTCTGATTGAAGAGCCTGACATTGTGTAGGACAAGGCAGAACCACAAGTCACTTTGGCACACACTGAGCCCACAGGCATCTTATACTTGGATTTATGCTAGCAAAAGAGCTGGTGTGAACCCAAGTAGGCCCACTGCAGACCATGAAGCAATGGTGTGAACATTCTGTGCCTACCTCTGCACCGCTGTCTGGTCTCTAGCAGGCCCACAGCACACAACAGAGGCGGCATCTGTGTCCTGCATGCCTTGGGCCAGCCAGGATTTTACTATAAGTGGCCTGAATCTGAGTGGGCATGTCTGCCTCTCTGTTCCATCCCCTTCCCTGAGCGAATCTGTCCCATCATTTTCCCAAACCAAGTGAGCAAGGGGTAGGAGCATGGCCTTTCCACTCTAACCCCCACACTCTCGACCTGCTTTGATACCCAACCACATCCTTCAAGCATGTATCGGTGGTAATGCTGCTGCTTTGATTACTAGTTTTTAGAGTGAGTGATTATAGGTTATTATGCTATTTTTTGGATTGTAGATTTTTTCCGTTGCCCACGTATTTGAGTATTTGTATCCTCCATTTTTATGTCACCTGAGAAGCTCAGGGTGGTGTACATAGTTCCTTCCCTCCTTTTGTCCTCACAACAATTCTGTGAGGTAGGTGAGGCTGAGAGATAGTGACTGGCCCAAAGTCACCCAGGAAGCTTCATGGCTGAGTAAGGTTTTGAACCTGGATCTTCTGAATCTGAGGTGACAATCCTATACTTACTGTATGGGGAGTAAGCCTCATTGAACCCAATGGGAATTACTTCTAAGTAGACACGCATAGGATTGTGCGTCCAACTTCAGAACCATGTGGTTTTTGCTGATGTTTGCAATTCTCTACTTCTCTGCTTTGTATATTGGCTGCAGACACTGATTTATATGACAGGGGTATAGCATCCAGGATGATGTTCATGATGATATTCATCCATGATTATAATCCATCCATATTTCTAGCATCCATGATGAATCCTATGATATTCCTCCTGGCATACTCTAGGCATCATGCAAATATCTATGGTCTTCTATCCAACTTGGGTGCATGTTACTGCCTAACTCTAAATATGACGAGAACACAAGCTGTCATTCATACATAAGCCAGAGGCCAATTTATTTGTCAGTTGAATTAGATAATGATTTAATAAAATGTTCACATTACTTTAAAGAAATATACCTTCTGAGTTCAGTATTTGTTGCACTGCCTTCCAGCAATCTAATTGAGCCAGCAAGTGAAGGGAAGGGAAGGATACACATTTCCAGCCAGGATAGTGAGCACAATCCTAACCTGGAGTTAGGACGGCACAAGTTAGACCAGCAAAGTTTGGCTGGCACAAGGGCCACCGTAATGCGTGTTTGGACTATTTCTGGAGTCAGGGAGGATGGCGCTTGTCCATGTGCTGGCCTCTCTGACTCCAAGTGTAGTCCAAACATACTTTACCATATCCCATGTGTCAGCCAAACTTTGCTGGCCTAACTGTGCCGGCCTAACTCCAGGTTAGGATTGCGCCCTAAAATAGGCAACCGTCAGGAACCTGAGGGTGGTGCAGCAGGGGCTTGATATACCCAGTCTGCTACAAAGACATTGATCAGAATCCTATTACGTCTCCCTCTTCCCAAGTGTATGTGAAGTCCACTGTCTGAGAACATAGAGATATGTGAAATTCCATAGCAACAATATGCTGATTTCTCATTTTCATCGTCTCTTTCTTAGTATCTGATGGCTAGAAACTAGCTGTAGATAAGTCAATTGAAGCCTAAATCAGATAAGAATGAAACAACAAAGTTTCTAAGACCTTAAGGTTGTGGGATGGGATTTCTCATTACTGACTGGATTTGACTTTTTAAAGATTTGTAAACCTGGAGTGTTCCTGCTTCACTGACAGAAGGAGATTGAAGAGATTACTTTACTGTAGTTGTATTATTATTATTATTATTATTATTATTATTATTATTATTATTATCCAATAAACTAATCAGGTATCTAATAATAATATAATAATAAAGTTAAAATAGAAGTAAAAAAGTAACTCAGAGAAGTTGAGGAGTCTCTTGGAGTCTACTGAGCAATAGGATCTACAAATGAACAAGGGGAACGCTGGGCAGGACGTAGGCGGGACCTCCGCTTGAGTGGCAGCCCGTCCGTAGCGTTCCGCGGCTGCCCTGGCCTTGGGGGGGGGGCTCCTGCTTGCTGCGGGGGACAGGTGAGGGTCGCGCCGGGTGCCTGGGCGAGTAGCGGGGGGGCGCACTAACCAGGGGCAGTCCCCTCAAGGCCAGGACAGCTGCAGAATGCTACGGACATGCAGCCAATCATGCGGAAGCCCTGCGTAAGTCCGCCCAAGTCCCGCCCAGCGTTCCCCTTGTTCATTTGTAGATTCCCATCGCTGAGTCTACCTAATCTGCATTCAATGCTATCTGATGTGGACTCTCCAGTTTTGCAGTGCTCCCAAGATTAGTTCACAGATATACACACATCTCTGTATTACCCTGCATTTTGAAGATTAGCATCGGTGTGTGTGGATTGGTTCAGCTGGAAAGCATTGCTTTTGAGTTTATGTATGAAAGTTCTGCTCAATCTGCTGTGGTCCATACACGCAGGTACATTATCCACTGCAGGCATCATATGACATGAATGTATGCATACGTACATTGTCTCCTTGATATATTATAGTGGCGTAATGGTGTTTTAGAATGATATCCTGTTCTGTCCTGTAAGTGTGTACTAGCGAGGCAGGCAAGTTAGGATCAGTACCCTGGACAGCTCCCAAGCGAGAAAGCTTACAAGAGACCAACAAAAGATAGAGGGCAATGGAGTCTTAAATATCTACAGTTCTAGACCTCTCTTCCCAGGTTCTGACTGCCAATTTGGACAGCAAAGAGATTTAAAGGGGTATGCTTCTGGCCTGAAGCCTGACATTACAGCATTACTCCTTGCATTCATTCTGGCCCATTCCCAACACTGATATACATGCTCTGGAGATTGTGAGGTGCTAAGCATGGAAATACCTGTTGTTGTTTTTTGTTGTTTTTAGGGAATGGCTGGTTTTTTAGAGACCCTGGCTGATAAACTTCAATTCCAAGGTTTCTAGTTCTGAGGTCTTCCGACTTTTCCCCAACCAAGCTTTCAAGGGTTTAGGAAATTATTTTGAATCCCAAGCTCTTATGGGTATTGTCATTAGGCCAAAATAATCAATCTTGTACTTGTGATCTTAAAATAAAGCTGACAAATGTCTAACACGCAGTATTGATATACTGTAGTTCTGAATCAGCTTAGGCATAATTGAAGGGTTGACTATGGCCATTTGATGAGACACTAAAAGTCTGTGTGATTACTGAAATAGATGTTTCTGACTATGTGCAAGGGCTTTTTCTTTCTGATCTTCATAACAACCATTTGAGGTAGATTAGATTGAGAGGTAGTGATGGCCCAATCATTTCCAAATGAGATTCATGGTTGAGGGGGGATTTGAGATGTATCTCCTAGGCCCAAGTATAGCACTTGATATACTGCACCATAATGGATGTCTATAGATTTGCTCTCCTTCAGGCATGGCAAGAATGCACTAGAAATGTAATGACAAAGTATTCACTAGGGCTGCAAGCTATATTTAGTGAATAAATTAATCCACTACAGTTTAGGTTGATTAATCAGGAGAAGGCAATTTTTATCAGCAAGAGCAAATTGCAATTGGTAGGACTGCAAGTTGGATGCTCACATGTTTACGTATTAAGGCTATTTTGAGTCTGATGTATTACTATGAAAAGGAATGCAAATGGAAATACTTCTCTTTTTCATAATGAAAGTTAACAAATTAGCAGGTGCAGTGTAAGGTGAAGAGACTGATTGGGGCCTTGTACTATCAGAACTAATGTTCCAGTGGCACAAGGTCCTTTCAAGCAGCATGAAAGCCAGGCCACTATTGTGTGCTGCTGGATGGTTGCTGCAAATGGTAAGAAGCACAATAGGCAGGGCAAGGGCTCCAGGAGGCTCCACAGGGATCAGTAAGTTGGTCATAGGGGCATGCGATGGGCAGGGAGAGGGTGATGGGGTAGGGGAGGAACCAGGGAGTTTGTCAGGAGAGGTGATCTGGAGGCAGTCACACACACTATAAGTGCTTGTGCGGGTGGGGGAATGGCAGCGACGCGATCGCTATGATCGTGTTGCTTCTGGGCATAGATTGGGGCGGGGAGGACTTTTCAGTGCCTGCCCCCAGCATCCAGTAGAGATGGGGAGCCTTTTGGATACCTCTGCAGGGCTCCCTGTGCATTAAAAAAATAAAAAAAAATCACAACCCACTTCCTGGTTGTGATTGCTGGGGCAAGCACTGGTAAGTCCCCCAAGCCCCAATTCATTTCCAGAAGTGAAGTGATCGCAGTGATCATATCACTGCCATTCCCCAGCCCCCGCCCCTTAAAGGGACAAAGGCAGTACTCTTCAGGCTGGCGGGTTGCGACACCCCAGTTTGAAAACCATAAGGGTAGAGTGTTTCTGGTGAGTAAAATGGGATTACAACCTCTTACTGAATACAGTCGGCTTACTTCTGAGTAAGTGACACAGTTTTCAAACACCTCTACCTATGGGTCTCCTTAGCAACGGAAAGTATACCTCTTGCACATCTCCTGATCATCCCACCTCCCATAGCATGCAGTATGGTATGCTGCATTCTTCGGTGTTGCTGGGGATAGATAGGCTTGGGCAGTGAATTGAGCTGGAGCATGGAGGTAGCCCCAACGTACATGGCCAGTGCCCTATGCAGGTCTGAGGGTGTTCAGCTGAGCATGCCACAGAGTCCTCCAAATTGCTGGTTTCATGGCAAGCGCCTGAGTACTTCAGCAGGGGAACTGATGTTGAATGGATTCCCTGAAAGCAGGAAGTTCAAACGCCACTGCTACTACTGATGTCTCAGATGGTTAACATTTTAGCTCAGCATTGTGAGTTGTATGTCCGGTTGATTGATGTCTTGAAATTAGCCTGATACTACCGCATGCGTATGTTTGTCATTTCTCCCCTTTTTCCCAGGTGCAAAGAGGGCTACCAAGGAGTCCGCTGTGACCAATTTTTGCCGAAAACCGACTCAATCTTGTCAGATCCAAGTATGTCAAATGTTTATATTTCTTCTATCTTTATTACATTCTAGAGGAAACCTTTGCCGTGAGAAATGGCCATTTGTTCATTGTCAAGATTCTTTCAAAACCCACTTTGGGGGCTTGTATTTTGTATAGTAAAATGCCATGTCTTGTTCATCATGTCATGTTTCCAGTGGTGGTGATGTGGCTTGCACAGAATGAAAGATGGTTTTGTGCCACTAGGTCAATGTTAGAGGAGGAATACTAATATTTCCTTTAAAGAATCCCAACCTCTTTTAAAATAAACAGGAAACTGCCTATCATTAGAGCCATAAGGGCATGTTTGGCAACAGGATCCATGTATTATGATTATAAAATATACGTATAACCACCTTGTACAATAAAACGTACCTAAGCAGCTTGCATAGTAAGCTTTTCCTTTGGGAAAGGAACAAGATGATTCCTTTCCCAAAGTACAACAGTTTGGAGGTGGACATGGAAACTTGGGAAGTCTGTTACAAGCCCAGTAACTCGGACAGATATCCCCAGCTCTGCTGCCTTTAACTGAAGATGTCGGAGATTGACGCCCAATCCTATGGTGCCACCATAGGTACCAAAACGGCTATTGTTGCATCCTATGGGTGCTGCAGCAGCTGTAGGAGGCACCTTGGGAAAAGTGGTGTTCATTCCCTTCCCCCAGATAAGGGCACTGGCCCGGCAATGGGCCTACTCAAGTTTATGCTGGTTATTTTGCCAGTGCAGACTTGAGAACCTTCATATTGGGTCATGCAGCCTGCCGCGGAGGATAGGATCCAGTCATGGAGACCACCACTAGTCCCACCCATCCTGGTCCTCCCTACCTTTGCCTAGTTCTGCCCCCCATGCCCTCCCACCACCCCTAAAGTGCTTGCCACTGGTGGCAGTAAGACTTACAGCTGGCCGGCTCTGCACTGGGTTCTCTTGGCACTGGGTCTAGAAGTGCCTTACAGTACTTTTGCAAGAGCTTACCACTGATGCTGGGCTGCATAGGATTGGGCCCTCTTGGAACCATCAGCCATTCTCATTTCCCTAACAGCTAAGTCCAGAGTATCTATTATTTTTATTTTTATTTTATTCTGGGGTATTTATTGATTGAGCATGTTTATATACAGCTTTTTAAGAACAAAAAGGGGGCGGGGTTCTCTGTATGTTCTACACAGCGAAAGACTTGATAAAATTATTCCCTATCCGAAAAAGCTACCACGATCTAGAAAAAAAAAAAAAGCACAAGGGAAGATGCCAGCAAATGGACACTGAAGAATATGTTATCCTGGGATGAATAGGAACAATTACTCTCCCTTGCTAAATATAAGAGTCACCACTTACAAAGTCACCACTGGTTGTCAGGGATATATCACACACCAGAGGACATCTTGAACAGTCCATTAACTTTCTGTCACCAAAGCCACTAAGAATGGAGGCCCCCTGCTTTTCATTTGTCTAGATTCCATTTCTTGGTCATGCTACAGTGTATCGGACTGTGTATAATACAGTGTATTAGAACTATAGGATCTATGGAAAAATGCTAGTGTATTGGTTTGTTGCGTATATGGAAGTTTACATTACAGGGCTTCTTTTACTGCTGTCTTTAATTTGACAAATGACTATGTATGACTTTTATTGGGCGAATGACTACCCCTGCTAACCTGGCAAGAGGCACTTTTCCAAGTGCTGTTCCTCTTATGTTTAGCAGGGGGAGAGTAATTGTCCCTCTTTCCTCCTGCGCAGTTTCTTTTCTAGTGGCTGTTGCTGGTGGTGTTCTGCATTCTTTCTTTTTTCTTTTTTTTCAGATTGTGAGCCCTTTTGGGACAGGGAGCCATTTAACTTTATTGTTGTTATTCACCTGTGAACCACTTTGTGAACTTGTGTTGAAAAGTGGTATATAAATACTGTTGGTTGGGTTGTATTGTCGGGATTTATTTTCATTATTTTAAATGTTTCATGCAAATATTATCACTGTTAGCTTCTCCAAGCATGGGAATGGTGGGATTGATAAGACTGAATACATACACATGCATGCCCATCCCCCTATCCCCCTTTTCCTGGCTCGATGCATCCCCTGATTCTTCTTGAACTTCTGCCAGCTAAAGAGCTGGCATTGGTCCAAAGAGACTCACTGAAGCCCAGGAAACCTACAGGGAGGAAATAATAAACTATTTTTTTACTTTCACATACCTTTCTCAGGTTGGCTGGCTCATATGTGCCAATCGCAGCACTGCATGCTATAGGGTAGCAGGGGATAGGAGTGGGTTCTTAAATATATTGCAGCCCCCCAGATGAACATCAACTCTTCCTTGTTCTCATGCACAAGAAATGTAGCTATAAAGCCCATAGTTTTGTCAAAGCTTCACTTTTTTCAAGGCAAGGTCTTTAGCAGTGGGCTGCTATTTGCCCCTCACCATTCTTATCCAGGGCTTGCAACATCAAACTTCCCTAATAAAAGCACTGAAAACACCATAACGCAGAGCTCTTCAAATGGTGGGTTGCGACCAGTGATGTCATGCAGGGGGTACGCGGGGGTACGTGAGTACCGGTCCCTAGGATTATGGCTGGCCCCGCCCACTCACCCGCCCACTCGTCGACTCCGCCCCCTGCAACATTTGAATTTCCTGCACGTTCGAGTTGCCTGCACGTTCTCAGAGCCAGGCAGGCAGGCAGGCAGCGAGCGGAGCCTTGCCTTGCCTTGCCACTGAAAAATGAGCTGCTCTGGGGTTTTGGAACTGTTGGGTCACTTTAACATGATGCCAGGCCTCCTTAACATGTTCTGGGGGTGCTGTGAAATACTGTTGCAACTGTTGGGTCAGTTTAAAATCGTCTGAGGCCTCAAAAAGGGCTTTTTTATGTCACTTCCTGCCACAACATCTTCTTGCCACAACATCCGGCTTATGACATCACTTCCGGTGGGCGGGTCCCGACACATGCCAATCAAAAGTGAGTACCTGTGCTTAAATCATTTAGATGATACCACTGGGCAAGACCACAATGCAAGTGATAGAAAACCTTACTGGAGGCATACTGACCCGCTGGTGGGTCCTGACCCACAGTGTGGGAACCACTGGCTTAGAGAGTGTGGAATCAGGGATATGACTAAGGGCACAATCCTAACCTGGAGTTAGGCCAGCACAGTTAGGCCAGCGAAGTTTGGGTGGCACAAGGGCCACCATAAAGTATGTTTGGACCACTCTCAGAGCCAGAGAGGCCAGCACACAGAGATGCGCCATCCTCCCTGACTCCGAGAGTGGTCCAAATGTGCTTTACGGCGACCCACCATAGAGAGGAAAAAAGGGCCATTTCCCTTTAAGGGGAGTGGCCCCAGAAATTACTGCCTGGCAGTACCACAACAATCACAGAACTGCAGGCATTTAGGGGAATGTGCCCTACCTGGCAGGGTTGAACGGGTATCCAGAAGGGATTGGGGAGGCCTGTTGCCATCTTGAGGGGCCTCCCAAATGCTCAAAATAGCTCTGTGGCCAAATTGGCGCTTACTTCCTCTTTTTGCATGAAAGTAGGATGGGAGCCTCCCCCCAACCCCTGCCCTGCCCCTGTAAGCACTTACAGCATCTTCAAGTAGGACCTTGAAGACTGCTGCCATAATGTCTATTGATTTGAAAAAGAGAGGTAAGGACCCAAAGGATTTGCTCACAGATGAGCCAGCTAAGCTATTTCCTGATTTGGGGGGGGGGGCTGTTTCTAAGCCAAACTACTGCAAGGCCTGAAGTGTTCCCATTCCCACTTCTGAGTTTGATAGCTGATGACTTAACAGCTTTACTCTTCCTTATCCCCATATACAAGAAATGCAGCTATAAAGCCAATAGTCCTGTCAATGCTTCATTTTTTTTTCAATTTTACCAAACAGGAGTGTTTGGAAAATTCTGGAATGTTGAGGCGCCCTGCTTGAAAAAGGTCAATATTGGATTCTCTCTGTGATTCATTTCCCAGTTAAATTTGCTGTGGTTTTGCAAGGGTTATTTGGACAACTGGGAGTCAGAAACAACCTGTTGCTCTACGATGGTAGGGTTGACTCATTACTGTGCACCCACGTACAGCATGTCTATACATGGGTAAGCATTTTAATGTGAATGGTTGTACCAGGATCAACTATCCATGGACCCTGTAGACAGATTGTACCTGCTTTGAATGGAACATGTGAATAACTATCCAAGTGTAGATTAACAGTTATCGTACCCAAATACATCAACCCAGGTACAGTGAAACATGAGCACATCTCTACTCACTGTTGACTTCCATTGTGGCATTCTTGTTCTTCATTCCATCACCTTTAGCTGCTGTCCTAAGCTGATCTTGGACAAATGCATGGTTATTTAATCCCTTTAAGCGTGGGAGCACATAGGAGAGATAAGGCTGCTGGGCCTACTAGCTTCACTGAGCCATGCAGGTAATAAAATTGAAACCGTAAGCAACATTGGGCCTAAGAGTGCGCCTCCTACACTATAGGCTCAGCCTGCCCACCAAGGATTTCATGAACGTCTTGGCTTTTGCTTTGACAGGCAAATTTTTGCACCCTGGCTGAAGAATTCAATTAGATTAACGATTGTACCCTTTCCTCTAGAAATTGTAATTGAAATTTTAGTTTTGAAGTTTAGGGAGGCCATACTAGGGACCTCTAACAGAAAATAGAAGTAATTATTGGTTTCAGTAGGACTCACTTCCCAGATGCATGGGATCTCAGTCGTCCAATCCTATCCCCCACCTGCAGTGTCTCTTTCATCACCTACACTGCATGCTATGGGCCAACTAGGGACTACATAGTCCAGGGGAGGTATGCATTTTTTAAAAAACTTATCTTCTTTTAGACCACCTGGTCCCCAATGGTTCTCCCCAGATCTATCCTAGCTTTGTTGCTACTATGAATCTGATGAGCCTGTGGGGGTGGGCCTAGGGCCCAGATCTGGCATGCACAGCTGCCACCAAATTCCACCCCTCTCCACCCTCTGTCTGCCCCTGCATAGCCCACACTCGATCCATCCACACCATTGACTTACCAGCGACTTACACAACCTAGGTTCTGTAGGTTACAGTCACCTATGCAAGGCCTCTGGGGCTTTGTGCTGGCAGCAGCGACCCACAAAACGGTGGAGTAAAGGTTATGCCAGGGCTCCAGTCTTATATTATATTGTGAGATTGGACAGTGTAAGGCTCAGGTAGGACTGGGCCATAGGACAAATGGAAAGCATTTTGTTCTGATGGTCACATGTGCTCCAGTGTCTTGTTTCAGCAGTCCTGAAGGCACGTGGCAGCAGCCTCTTTGTTTGAACAGCTACAAACGAAGCTGAACAAGAGCACTGAATGAGAGCACCATCTAGACCTGCTCTGTGGGACGGCAGCTCCTGAGTTTCAGGCAAGGGCTTTCCCAGCCCAGCTGTCTGAGATCCTGCATTGAGACTGCGAGAAACTGAACCCTGGACCCAAAAAGCCATGTGCACAGCAGCTGAGCAGAAACACCCTCCAGGTATTAGATAGTTGGAGCATGAATGCTGTATGCAAAGGGGTCATGGCACTAAACACCACATTTTGTGGACTCCTGCCTAGGGTAAGAGCTATTGCATGTGCCTCCTGTCTCATATAAATCAACCCTATTCATTACCTTCTGTGCATCCACAGCTCTTTTCATGTATTACGGATTTTCTCATATGGTCAGTCTTATTCCAGATGATTTCAGCGCTGTTCTTGTTATGACACTTGCATCATTTGTCTTTGGTTCTGTTTCTTAGAAAAAATGGCTTGTTTGTGTCTATGCATAATCATGTAATTGGTATGTATTGGTCAATTGGCTCATGTGACGATGAAATATAATTGTCAAACCCAGGTTATACACTCAGATTGCTCCTGTGCATTGTTCTATTGAATGTAACGGACTGTATCTCAGCCAAACTCTTTCAGTGTCTGATTAAGAAGAACCTGATCTTCAAGATTGTAACTGAAGGAACAATTTCTTTGTTAGAGCCTGTCTTGTTTGATAAGGTTGCGCTTGGTCCAATATAGTGTTTCTCAATTTGTGGATTGGGACCCACTTGGTCAGTCGCAACCTAATGTCAGTTGGGTCAAGGGAAGCTGGAAGCAGTCGTCTTGGAAGCTGCTGACCTGACTCTTGCTATAATCCTTTTATGAGTGTTCACATTTTGAATTTTCAAGTTAATTTAATTTTGTTTTTAGTTCAGTGCTTTTACATAATATTTTGTCCCAGTCTTGCTTTCTGTCAGGGATGTTTCGTGGTTGTGCAATTGCTGCAGTCCAAGAATGCCAGTTTGCATTCCAGGAGTGTCATTTTATTATGTCACAATTTCAGTACTTCCTTCTTGATGATGTAACTTCCAGCTATGACATCACATCCAGGTTGATGACATCACTTCCGGTAGGTCCCGACACGAATGTCATCCTAAAAAGTGGGTCCCAGTCTAGAACATTTAAGAACTACTTGTCTGGTATGTACAGAATCACAATCCAAACTCCAGGCTGTTTCACATCTTAATGGGAGGCCATACATGGGCTTGCGTCCCTCTGCCACAGCAGGAAAGAGGGAGTTTATTATTTTGGTACAGGCTATGGAGACTGCTCCTCACACTCCTGGCAATGAGTATGCTCCACCCCAAACTTCTCCTTGCAAGGAAATGCAGGCGTTAATGGGAGACCCTCTCTGTTGAGGCTGATGTCAGCCGACACTTGGGAGGCAAGGTAGGAGAGAAGATTGGCAACCATAGCATTGATTGGCTTGGGGGTTCTGACTCTCATCGCACTGGGTATAGGCAGAAAGGCAAGAAGAACTCTGGACTTCTCTCAGTTTGTCTGCCTGGTAGGAGGAGCAGGTACTGCTGCCAGGTGGAAAGGCAGGGATCAAGGCAGAGGACAGCACATTGCTTGTTCACCTACACCACTCTTATTGCTCTCTGAATTTGAAAAGGGGAATCACTCAGTTATTTGCTCCTATGTGCTCAAGGGGCATTTGTAGGTCGGATTACTTCTCATATACTTGAATGGCTCTTGCACCCAAGTAAACAAAGAGGAGCAGATTCAAACCCTTTGTGACTCCATTTCTTTGCATGTCATCTGACAAATCTGCTTAAATGCCACTGCATGCCAACTTTTTAAAAAAAAATCAATTATTAATCGTCCTTGAGTGACCACTTGGATATACTAACTGTTTTGGCTAGTGATCAACCAGCATGGAATACTAAACACCATTACATATCTACTTTTAAATAGTGTCAAATACTAAAAGTTATGCATGCTGTCACCTCCTTTCAAATACTAAATGCCATTGTATATCAGTCATCAGTCTCTGACATTACAATACATATTATGATCTTTCAAATACCAGTGTCATATAGCTGCTATCAGATACACAGTAAAATACTACATACTGTTGCATGTCATCTATTAAGTTATGTCAAATACTAAGTACCATTGCATGTCAACACTCACATACTATTGAATATGAAATACTAAAATCAGATAGAAATGGTAAGCATCATATGCGGGATCCAGAGGGCCCCTGTGTGCATGTGAACCACCCAGTCCAAAATAGCAACCTCTTACAGAACCTCTTTCCTCCCCATGTTGAAATATCAAGGGACTCTATAGGGTAGTACCCATCATTAATGTGCTTAGGAGGCTGGTATTGGAAATTACAAGAAGAGGGTCAGTGTCCTCGTATCCACATGGGAATGTTTTAGGTGCATGTATTGGATCCTTTTGATCCTGAACTAAATATTGAGATCATTAAACACCAGCGTCAAATAGTAATAGAATATTATAGTCTTCAGAAGTATTTCATAAATGTACAACATAAAAACCAACAGAGAATGATTTTGGGAATCAAATTTGCTTCATTGATGATTGCGAGAAAATTTTGTGTTGAAACCTAGTAAGATTTTAGTTGTGAGCCAGTCTCTAACAAGAAACTTTTTCACACTATGCAACAAGCACAGGGCCGGGGGATCAGCCTATCCAGTTGGCCTCAGTCCTGTTGTTTTTCTGTACTTTCTGACATATTGATTTTCCTCCTTCTAAAAACAATAGTAAAATGCACAAATAAATAAAAAATAAAAACATGCACTCTCATATCCCATCTCAGCCTTCTCCAGGCTAAACATACCAGGTTCCCTCAAGCTTTCCTCATAGGGCTTGTTCTTCAGCCCTTTGATCATCCTCATTGCTCTTCTCTGAACAGTCTCCAGTTTGGCTGCATCTTTCCTAGAATGCAGCAACCAGAATTGGACACAGTACTTCAGGTGAGGTCTAACCAGTGCGGAGTGGTGTTCTGTGGGAAAAATTGTATGGGGTAAAGAGTATTGAAAAGCCCTCTACCTGTGCCCGTGTCCCAATACAAATCCCCCTACCCCAAGAAAGAACTTACAGGTAGGTGATGATTTATTTAACAACTTGTTTAACTTGGCCCTGATCTAGCAAAGAGGAAGCAGCAGCAGTCAGAGAGAAATCAGGAAGCTGAAAACGGGAACCATGGATCTCCCCAGGAACATTAAAAGATGTGACTCTTTGATCACTTGAATTACTTGGGAGATAAGAGGAATTTCTTATTCAATGCATATTGTTATTTGTGACCTGGAAAAATAGAAAATATTTGGTTCAAGCCTTTATAAAACTGATGATGCTCCAGCATTTGAGTGTGCAGATGTGCAAAGCTTTGCATAAGCCATGGACCGAAGCAGCTGTGTGAAGCAGGCATCCAAAGATGATGGTTTTGGGACCTCTGTCAACACTGGCACACAATCTTTGTGAACCAGGGGAAGCACAATGTGGCATATGCATCCTGTTGCAGCACTCTGGTGCTTCTGGACTCACATTTCACCCAGCTAGTCCTACTGGTTTCCGCGAGACCACATGCTGTCATGCTTGCCAACATAAGGAAGGCACCATCTGCGCTGGCACCCTCTGTTCCTCAAAGGGAAATGGTAACTACGTAGTTCTGTAAATGCAAAGCCTTTTTTTTTTTCCAAAAGCGCTCGCTGTCCTGATTTTTTTTTCTACATGAAAATTAGATTTAAAAAAACGCAACCAAAACATTAGCAACCTCCAGGGTATGTAACTGGGCTTTGGTCCATACCCTTCTTTGTTTGGTTAGGTTATGACTACACAGATCAGCAATGAAATTTCCCATCTTGACTCCTCTGGAGCTGGATTTTTTGTTTATTTTTATTTTATTTTTTGCTTCAGCTTTTTTAATGCTGGCCTGGGTAACATACATAGGCAGACACTGACTTGTGACCACACATGCTTGACTAGCATGTTAACTTCCTGTCGCTGTCATTCTCCTGGTTTCTAACAAGCCCTTCTCCACTTCTGCATGGGTGGGCAAGGTGAAATTGTTCCAGTAACTTGTCAGATCACATTTACTGCCCTCAGAGCAGGGAGGTTTCAGCATTTCAGCAGTCATAATTCTCAATGCCCAAGGAAATGAACATAACCAAGAGAGAGGTCATCTGGAGACAGCATTTGGGGGGATAAGCATGAAAGCACTCTATACAGATAATTAAACTGAAGAGGGTTCTTACTTGTATTGTATAACATCTGCCTCGGCTTGTGCTGAGCTCAATTTTTGCAGTGTATAAGTTTCAAATATTTTTTTTTTTAATGACTGTTGGAATGAGATGGATTTCCCCTCCCCCATTAAAGCTTTCATGACTTCTCCCCTCTTAACAAAAAAAAGATGCTCATTTCAAAAATATTTAGCAAGCATTTTTGCATAACACTTGTCCATGCATTATGTTGACAACCAAGGAGCATCAGATAATGAGCAATGAACTTTTCTCTTTTGTAGGTATGCTGTTTGACAACATAGGCCTTTTTAATGCCTGTCCGTATATTTTATCTCACTTTTGTTCATTCAACATTTTCAACAGAAAGAACCAGTTAGAGTGCTAGTGTATACACCCCATGTGTTATGCAATATAGAAACAGCAGCAACAAAGATATGTCACCCCCTGTGTGCTCTTATTTACAGCATTGCACAATTATATGACAATGTTAGTGAATCCTCATGAGCCAAACCAAGATGAACACAGATAAAGATGAGAAGAGATGAATTGAAAACACTCCCAGAAGGAAGCTGATTTTTTTAATTTTTTTTTTCTGTAAAAGACAAAATCAACAACTGAGAGCACAATCCTAAACTGGAGTTAGGCCGGCATAAGGGCCACCATAAAGCATGTTTGGACTACTCTCGTAGTCAGGGAGGATGGCTTATGTCTGTATGCTGGCCTCTCTGCCTCCAAGAGTGGTCCAAACATACTTTACGGTGGGCCGTGAGCTGACCAAACTTGGCTGGCTTAGTTTATGCCAGCCTAACTCAGTTTAGGATTGCCCCCTGAGTGAATGCACAGTGCTAGTTTGCTTTGTCTCGAACAACATTCAGAATAGTGGCATAAAGGAAATGAAAAGCTTGAGCATTTGATGAACCAACTTGCAATCTGGGCCTGAAAACTTTGGTTCTGGCTAAGCCTAACCTGGCAGATTTTCCAGATTTGTTTTATTCGGACTTTAGATTTAGCATAATTGAGGATTAAGCCCTCTCACAGGATGGCTTTCTGAGATGTTGTAAGTGTTAGTATTCCTCAAATGAAACAGTAATGAGTCAGCTCTTTAGAATATAATCCGCCAATATTGCCAGCGCAGCACTCCCAGTCTCCCAACACAGACTGAAGCAAGGAGCACTGACCTTTCCTCACAGAGCAATTGAAAGCTACCTGTGGTGACCAATATGGAACATTTATGGGAGTCCAGTTGGTAGAAAGGCATTGCTTATAAATGAAGCTTGTGCAGTTGCACACTTCTCACCTGAATGGCTTAAAAAGTCAAAGTCGTTCAATGAACTGAGAGTTGGCCCTCTATCAAAGAGTAGAAATCCTGGGTTCAGATTTGAACCAGGCAACTAACACATCAGGTGGCTTTGGGCAGTTTAGGCAGAATGGAAATAGTG
The DNA here is from genome assembly GCA_029204185.1 of Lerista edwardsae. Lineage (NCBI taxonomy): Eukaryota > Metazoa > Chordata > Lepidosauria > Squamata > Scincidae > Lerista > Lerista edwardsae. Next base: position 9,262,949 of record JAJKFI010000035.1, on the reverse strand, counting down.
GTTATTTTACTTTGTCTGGAAGGATAATCACTGCACGATATTGTGCAGGGGGGTCAAACATGTTTCATACGGGGGCCAAATAACATTCACGGTTCTTGCTGAGGGCCAGAAGTGACCTCATTCAGTAGGAAGTTCGTTCGTTCGTTGGTTCGTTGGTTCGTTGGTTCGTTGGTTCGTTCGTTCGTTCGTTCTTTCTTTCTTTCTTTCTTTCTTTCTTTCTTTCTTTCTTTCTTTC
>JAJKFI010000035.1:9244236-9262704 GCA_029204185.1 Lerista edwardsae | reverse complement strand
TTCTTTCTTTCTTTCTTTCTTTCTTTCTTTCTTTCTTTCTTTCTTTCTATCAGAAGCACCTTCGTTAATATGATTTTATGCATACATCAAAATAAGGTATATATTTTAGAATAAAATACAAGGTTAAAACTAGATATCATTCGCCAAGTACTGGGCCACTTCGACAGCGTTCTCCCTTGCCAACATAAGATCATCCATTGTGCATGTAGAGGGGCACCGTGTGCACTGTTGCATATGTGAGATGGTTTGTTCTTCTCCACGTTCACACAGCATGTCTTTTATGGGGAAACTCCATTTCCTTAGATTGTCCGTAGATCTTCCTACCCCAGCACGCAGTCGATTTAAGGATTTCCATACAGGCCATAGTTGTTCTTGGCCTGGTGGTGGGCATACATATGTTTGTGCCCATTCACTTGACAGCTCCTTGCTCACTTTCCATAGTTCCAAAGCAGTCTGTGGCAACGGGTTATTGGGGGGGGGGGCGCAGTCCTAAGGAAGCTATTCCTCTATATCAGTGGTGGCATCTAAATGATTTAAGAACAAGAGCTCACTTTTGATTGGCACGTGTCAGGACCCGCCCACTGGAAGTGATGTCATAAGCCGGAGGCTGGCCAAGCCCAGGTCTACCCGCGGCTGGTTCCTATGGGTAGACCTGGGCTCCGGAGGCTGGCGGAGCCCAGGTCTACCCGTGGCTGGTTCCTAGCCAGTGACGATGTCAGCGATGAGTGGATGGAGCCTGCCGGTTCTGTACAGCGCCTGGCACCTACAGAACAGAAAGCGAAGAATTCCCCCCACCCCAATTGCAGCTCCAGTAGTGATGGGGACAGTCTCCCAAAGAAGCCTCACACCCAGAGCGCCAGTGAAACGCTCTGGACTGGAGAGACAGCGGCGAAAGCCTTTCCTTGGTCTTCATGGCTAGGTGAGGTGGAGTTATTCAAAATTGCCAGGGAAGTTGAAAATTGGCACGGGGGCAGCAGCCTCGAAGCCGAGGCTTGCTGAGCAGAATGAGGCAGGAACCTGTGGAAGGGGCTGAGGGGCGGCACCACTCCAGACGGCACCCTTGGGCACTTCCCCACACCAAAGCCCGCTTATGCTGGGCAGGTCATGAGGGCAGCTTCAAAAAGTCCCGGCTCCCCTCTGGGGCCCCCCTTGATTCACCACCGTACCCCCAGGACGCCCCTTCTCCCCAGTGGGCTGCAGAATCACCAGAGTGGTTGCTGACTCCACATGTGTGGCTGGAGGGAGCAAGGAAGAGGGCTGTGCAGGACGGGACTGCCCCACTGCAGCCCTTCCCCCTTCACCCCTCTAGGAATCCGGAGTCGCTCCCTTTAACCCTCTGAGTGCCGGCCAACCAAGAAGAAAAGCTCTTTGCAGAGGAATTGGGAGGGGGAGGAGGGGGAAGCACTGCGGAGTGAAGTGGGCGGAGTCAGTCCTAATTTTAACAAGTAGAACTGAGTTCCCCCGTGTTCCCCCTACATGACATCACTGCTCTATATCAATCTTGACAGTGGAAGTTGAGGGCCATACAGTGGGTGGGCTTCTAGGGACGTTGCTTTAACTCACTCCTTCTGTGCTGTGCTTTCCCGACGAAATTTAGGAGGGGGAAGGCCAGCTAGGTAATACACCTTTTGTATTGGAGTCAGTTTTAGCCATCCTGTGACCAGTCTTGCTGCTTCACTTAAATGAAAGCAGGATGCATTTCCTTGTTCAGGCCTATCTTCCGGAAATGAGCATCTAGAATAGGGATTTTCAACCAGTGTGCCACATCATATTTGTGTGCCGTGACTGATCCACAGGTATGCTGCAGGAGTTTGGAGGTCATTTATTAGTAGGGCCATTGGGGAATGTGAGCCCCACACCAGCGGTGCAGTGTGCCTTGTCAATTGTCAAAAAGCTGATAGTGTGCCCTGAAAATTTTAGCACACTTATTAGTGTGCCATGAAATGAACAAATGAAATCCCTGAGCTAGCACATGGAAGCTGAAGTGCAAAGGGCATTTCTGCATTGAATAGTGAAGGGCAGAAAGCCAGGAGCCAACACTGTACACTCCTATAGGGCCAGAGCACCCTCATTGCACAGTAAGGATGCAATCCTATGTGCACTTTCCTGGGAGTAAATCCCACTGGCTACAATGGAATTTACGTCTGAGCAGATATGCCTAGGATTCTGCTGAAAGTCAGTAGGGGCCTGACGCTATCCAACTTTCCAACACTGATGCACCCCCAAGTAAGGGAACAAACGTTATCTTGCCTTGAGCATGCCTCCACGACTGCTTATCAACAGTGCATGCCCTATTAGCATGGCTACATTGGTCCTGGAAAGTTGGGTAGAATTGGGGCCCTAAGCTAGCTTTTATCCTTGAGGTTCTCTCTTCAAACCCTGAGGAGCAGCAGGGCTTGTTATCATTAGAATGTACGGGCTGTCTGGTAAGAGTGAATGGAGAACTTGGATTCCAGGCTTGGGGCTGTGTTTCCTCTTTCCTGCCTCTTACTCAGGTCTGCACCTTGTTCTGAGTTCGGAGGACTGCATTCCAGTCTTGATCTTGACTGGCTGCTTATCTGCCAATACACCCAAGTTTCCAGTTCTGTGTGTTGAGCAGCTTCTCCCCTTTAAGATGCTTCAAATGAAGATATGGGGTGTATATATAGGTGTTTTAATGGGGTAATGGACTAAACGTGAGCTGAAACTTGAATAGGAAAAGCTGTATGCTTTGGTACTCAGGCATCAGGTTGGAACAACAGAACTTCTTTTGAAGTATTTATTGAAGTTGACAAAGCTCCCTGAGAGGAAAACGATTGAAACAAGAAAAAAGGTGGGGGGAAGCTGATGGCTTCTCTTTCTCCTCACAGTTGGTGAGTTGGTGGTTCTGGTAGGAGTGGCCTCTGGTAGGAGAGGATGTACCTAATTCTAGCTGTGCATCAGACTGGAACAGTGTTTCCTGGCTACTACTAAGCTGCTGAAAAAGCTGGACTTTTTCAGCTTTTAAAAATCTATGTGTGAAGCTAGCTTATGGCTCCATGGAACCAATGCATGCCATTTTGCTTTCCTGTGAACAGAACAAGGCTTCTCGGCGGCGGCTGTTCTCAGATCACCCTTTTATTTAAATAAGTTCATCACTGGGATGGACCTTTTTCCCCACATTGGGGATGCTGCACTTGAATTTTCTCTGATAGCTTCAAAAACACTTTGCAGGTTTCAATAACACTTGAATCCCACAAGGTTCCGGGAGGATTAATGGGCTAATCACCAATTTTAAAGCTGTAATTGAATGAAATAGCTGGTCCTTACAGTCAGCTCTCGGCGAAGTGGTCACAGGAGCAGGAATCAAGGTCAAGGAAGAATTCTTTGGTATGTTCAAGAGAGTACCAGCTACTGGTCTTGTCTACCCCTACTAGGAGTAGCCATTTGAAAAAAGTTTAGCCAGTATTTTTATTTCATTTTTTTTTACTGAGGCCATTCTAATAATAATTCTAAGGATTTAGTTCTTGAGTTCTTTTTTTAATAATTCTAAGATTTTTTTTTAATAATTCTTTTTAAGCCTTCTTCCAGTTCTTTTTGTTTGTTTTATTTTGTTCAATATTATGGCTGAGCTGAAATTTCTCATCAAGTTTCCCGTCTTCCTTTTTATCAAATCCTTTTGTGTGTTGGATGAAAAGAGGTTGAAAATAAAAGAGGTGTATCGGGAAGAATTGTATTGCGGTTAAATTACCACTGAAAAGAACAAATGACAAGGTTCCAAACCGGGGGGAGAGAGCGAGAGAGAAATGCTACACCCCAAATTATTCAGTTTCACATGAAGATGAGATAAGAACACTGTTTCAAAACTGCACAGACATGATCCTGCCAGAATTAAGCAGTTGTATTGGTTTCAGTGGAAGAGTTAAACAAGACCACTACTGTAAACGTTAACCTTGAATTCAGTGAGGCTTCAGTGTGTGCCCTGGTTTGACAACAAGCAGAAGCTCACAGGGGTTTAGAGGACTCTGGCTTGGGGTGGTGGTGGATTCCTTAACGATAGGCCCAGGCACAGTGTTAGGGCTGAGATTCACAGTGCAATCCTGTACCCCACTTTTGCCGGTGTTGCGCTCTTGCACCGGCCGCACTGTCGCAAACGTAAAGCACGTCAGTGCTGTGGCGCTGGGCTGGCACTGGACCAGCACGAGCAGCAGTGCCAGCACTTGGGCACCAGCAATGCACCAGTCCAGGCACCGTGAGGGCACCATCCAAGTCCCCCATGCCAGCGCTGCATCCACAGGCCCGACTCTGGCAGCAGCATCGGCCCTGCAGTGCCGGCAGAAGCTGGCGCTGTGCCACTCCTGCACAGCCGAGTTTGCCTGGCACAGGAGCAGTTCCGGGCGGCATGTTGTGATACCCGGGGGCCTGGGCCCCTGACTGCCCCCCCAGGGATCGCAGGGTGATGTCTCCTCCTTGCCACTAGCAACCACCTGTGGCCCAGGAGGCATCACCTTTACCCAATCAGTCCCAGTAGTGCAGCCCAGTGCCAAGACTGGATTCAGCTAACTTCCACTCCCAGCGCATGAGGAGTGAAATATAATGTATTTATTAAAACTACAAGTTACAGCATAGAGGCTAAAGAAAGCCTTTCAAAGCACGGCATAGCTATACAAGCTTAATACAAAATAAGAATGCTAGCCTCTACATCTAGCTACATCCTATCGCTCATCCAGCAGAGCAGTAACAGGTGTCTTGAGGAGCAAAGATGGTGTATTCTCAGACAACTCCAAAGTCTGTCTCTTTGTTCTCTTGTCCCTTCGTGCTTGTCGGGCCCCCTTCCCAAGCCTGTGCGGCTTCTGCCCTTCCCCCTCCCAACCAGAGGCTAAACAACTCCTGGTACCGAGAGAAGGTGTCCTCGAGATGTTTTTTTTTCTACTGGAGGCATTTTATCATGGCTCCTGGCCAGACAGTCCAGACAAAATAGCATCCAGGGACAGGTTCCCACCGCCAGGGTTCAGAGAGGGGGTTGGGAAGACAGGCACTGGTCTCACAATGGAGCTGAGCCGGGCCTGGTCCCCAGTTGTTCATGACAATGAGGGAGGGCATTTCTGGACCGGAAGTGGGTGGGCCAGGAGGTGTGCCGGGCCAGGGAGGGGGTGGAGCTGGGTTGCGGCCATTAGGCCTCATCCAAGCTCCCATCCCCAGGCCACGTGGCCCCGATTCAGGCCATGTGGCAGTTCTGTGCCTGCTAAATAGCAGGCGCAGATCTGAGGAGCTCATTGGGGCGGCTGGCAACGGTGCCCTTGCCCCAGGGAGGCTCCTGCCTGCTCCCAACTTGCTCCGGATATGGTGCAGGCCCACCGGCCTGCCCATTCCGGCGCAAGCTAGGATTGCGCCCTAAAACTCCATCATCCAAACTTGCATTCAGCTGCATGAAAGAAATAATGAGGCTCCCTGGCTCAGTGCCAGCTTCTCCTTTAAGGAGAGTGAGCATCTTTTAACTTCATGCTGAGCTTCTTTGCTGCTTCAAAGATGCTTATTAAGGCAGTCTTTATTGCTGAGCCACTCGTTTCACATGAGTCTCTGGTCAGACGTTCATTCAAGGTCACTGCCAACCCCCCCCCCCCCGTAGCATTCATTAGAGAAATTGTAGGATCAGTACATCATGGTATTCCAATGTCCTGAATTTACATAATGCTTCTATATGCATTGCCTCCACTTTGGGGGGGATTGTTAGAATCGTACAGAAAGCTGCATTATTATGACATTTAACATTTTTATTGAACTAATCAGCAGTTAAGAACATAAGAACATAAGAAGAGCCCTGCTGGATCAGGCCAAAGGCCCATCTAGTCCAGCTTCCTGTATCTCACAGCGGCCCACCAGGCGCCCCAGGGAGGCATGAGACAACAAGATGCTTGCATCCTGTTGCCACTCCCTTGCACCCGGTACCAGTAGCCCACCACCTTTGTAAGGAGGTTGCACAATCCATCATTGCCTATAGCCCACGATGGACCTTTCCTCCAGAAATCTGTCCAATCCCCTCTTAAAGGCATCAAGACCAGATGCCATCACCACCTCCTGTGGCAAGGAGTTCCACAGATTAACTACCCGGTGGGTAAAAAAGTACTTCCTTTTATCTGTTTTAACTCTCCCAACCCTCAGCTTTAGTGGATGCCCCCTGGTTCTGGTGTTTTGAGAGAGGGAAAAGAACATCCCTCTATCCACTTTATCCCTTCCATGCATAATTTTGTATGTCTCAATCATGTCCCCCCTCAGGCGCCTTTTTTCTAGACTGAAGAGCCCCAAACGCTGCAGTCTTTCTTCATAAGGGAGGTGCCCCAGCCCCGTAATCATTTTTGTCGCTCTCTTCTGCACCTTTTCCAGCTCCACTATGTCCTTTTTGAGGTGCGGCGACCAGAACTGTACACAATATTCCAGGTGCGGCCTTACCATTGCTTTGTACAATGGCATGATAATATTGGCTGTTTTATTCTCAACCCCTTTTTTAATGACCCCAAGCATGGAATTGGCCTTCTTAATTGCTGCCGCACACTGGGTCGATACCTTCATTGAATTGTCCACCAGCACCCCAAGATCTCTCTCTTGAGCTGTCACAGACAGCTCAGAACCCATTAGCCTATAGGTAAAGTTTTGGTTTTTTGCCCCAACGTGCATCACTTTACATTTGTCTATGTTGAAACGCATCTGCCATTTTGCTGCCCATTCCCCCAACTTGGAGAGATCCTTCTGGAGCTCTTCACAATCCCTTCTGGTCTTCACCACCCGGAAAGGTTTTGTGTCATCCGCAAACTTGGCCACCTCGCTGCTTATCCCTGTCTCCAGGTCATTTAGGAACAAGTTGAAAAGCACTGGCCCCAAGACAGATCCCTGGGGCACTCCGCTTTTCACCTCTCTCCATTGTGAAAATTGCCCATTGACCCCTACTCTCTGTTACCTGGCCCTTAACCAATTCTGGATCCATAAGAGGACCTGCCCTCTTATTCCCTGACTGTGAAGTTTCTTCAGCAGTCTTTGGTGGGGGACCGTGTCAAATGCCTTCTGAAAATCCAGGTATATGATATCCACAGGTTCACCCACATCCACGTGCCTGTTGACCTTTTCAAAGAATTCCAAAAGGTTTGTGAGGCAAGACTTACCCTTACAGAAGCCATGGTGACTTTCCTTCAGCAGTACTTGTTCCTCTACGTGTTTTAGGATTTTATCTTTGATGAGGCTTTCCACCATCTTACCCGGAACAGACGTTAGGCTGACAGGCCTGTAGTTTCCAGGGTCCCCCCTTCTCCCTTTTTTAAAGATTAAAGATTTTTTAAAGATTATATTTAAGGTTATAATGAGGGCAGTGGGGAATACCTTTAAATTTCATATTTTACATTAAACGCACACACACAAAATAATCTCCCCCCATCTCTCTCTCCCCCCCCCTGAATGTTCAGGGTGAAACAAAAGAGAAGACAGAAGGCCTCTGTGGTGGTAAGCTTTCCATACCTACAATTCAAGGCTCTGCCTATAGCTTGCATGCATACACAGACGAGTGCCCTTGGTTTATAAGATGCACCTAACTGAATGCATCCATGATTCTAAATAACTTTGTGGAATGACGTTGGATAGCCTGGCTGTTGGATGGAGCGTTTGTTCAATAGTTTTGCTTAATAATGCTGCGGAGCAGAGTCTAAGGCAACTTGGGGGCCCAGACATAGTTTACTATGTTCATCATAGTATGGCCATCATGACTTTGGGCAGGGTGAGAGCCTCAAAACCTTACACATAAGATCAGTGGTTCCCAAACCTTCTAGAGCACCGGTTCTCAACCTGGGGGTCGGGACCCCTTTGGGGGTCGCCCAACCATTTGATAGGGGTCGCCGAAGGCTCCCTCTCGCTGCCTGCCTGCCTGCCTGGTCTCCGAGGCGAAACGGCGGAGGAGGAGGAGGCGGCGGCGCTGCTGCCCCTCAGCTACCTCCTCCTTGGCCAGTGCCGGTGCCTGCAAGCCTCCCGCTCGCTCAGCGGCAGCTGCAGCCACTCGGTCATGTCTGTCTGTGCGGGGGAGAGGGAAAGGATGGGCTGCGAGGAGCCGAGGCGGGGGGGGAGAGGGAGAGGATGGGCTGCGAGGAGCCGAGGCGGGGCCAATCCGCTGACACTCGCTCGCGATCCCTCACACACACACCGCCCCAGTGCCCAACCGGGAGCAGCAGCAGCGCCCCCCCTGCGGAGCCTCTCCCCCTCTCCCCCCCAACCCGCTGTGGCCGCTGCGTGAAGGAGCCTCCGTGCACTTGTGGAGGACCTCCGGGTTACAGGACTGGCAGGGAACGGGGGGAAGGCGAGAGGGTGCCGCCGCCGCCGCCCTGTCTGAGTGCAAAAACCCTCGAGGGCTCCCCGCATGGGGCGGCGGCGAGTAGCCGCTCTCTGAGGAGGCGCCCTCTGGCTTCTTCTCACGTGCCCGGCGCCTACTCTCGCAACTCGCTGGAGCGCGGGCAGCGACCGGTCTCGTGCGCTCGCTGTTCAGCCGCCCTTTTCTGCCCGCGGGAGGCGGTGGCAGCAGAACCTTGTGCAACCCACCCCTGGCCGGGACGAGCCAGCGGTCTATGGGAAAGCCCTGAACTTCAGTCACACTCTCCAGAGTACCTCAGCAGGACGAGGAAGAGACCCTTCGCGCAGGATCAGGGCGGTTCGCGATGCCTGCTGGTGCTCTGACCCTAGTTATAAGCAGACAAGCCAAAAAGTTCCCGGATTCGAAGGGAGCGTTTGCAAACTGCAGTGTCCTTCGACAATCGTGCACCATTTAATGGGCCTGAAATGTTCCATGCAGCCCTCCCCGTTTCCAGGGGGACTCTCCTAAACTTCATGCTTGGTGGGTCGCAAGTTAAGCTCACACTCCTCAGACCTGAGTGTCAGCGCCCAAGCCTATGCATGCCTACTCCGAAGTAAGGCCCATTATAGTAAATGGGGCTTACTCTCAGGTAAGTGTGGATTGGATCGCAGCCTTTATGCCTATTTCGTTTCCTCGCCAGTAAGACCAGCATTTTCTGCCCAAGGAGCCATAGTAGTTTATTTGGGAGGGCAGCCTGCAGTTCTTTATACACTTCGGTGGGAGTAAGGCTCATTGGACACAATGAGGTGCGGTGGAAGCATGCATGAGATCAGGGCTGCAAAACCATCAATGTACAGTACAGTGCACTGCACTTCCATGCATAGTTTGCTCAGAAACAAGTTTGGCTGTGTTTGGTACTTAGTCCCTAGTAAGTTCCAACAGCAGCAAGCCACCAGGGTCAGGCTGTGAAACTGCCAGATAAACTATTTCTGCCTTTGGAAGCATTCTTTCCTCCTTTATCATGTTAACTCTTAGCCTCAACTTCGTCTTCTTCCTTTTCTTGTCCTCTTTTCCCCATCTTTCATGCCCGATTGTACTACAACCACAGGTGCATGACTGTACATCTTGCGGATGTTTCAGGGCGACAAAATATCCTGCATTAGTTCTGATGCAGTTAAAACGTCAGTGTTTCAGAGACTGAAATAATATCTAATTTCCTGTTCTCGTTAACATGTCACATTTTAATGCCACTTCCTTGAGCTCCATTTAAAAAAATAAACAGGATGCGGCAGAATCTGTAGTGACCTTGCGACTTTCCAAAAACACTAAAAGCAAGGCATACAAGTCCAAAGTAGGGGTTCCCAAACTGTGGGTCAGGACTCACCAGTGGGTCGTGGGCAGTGATGTCATTCCGGGGGAATGGACCAGAACGGGCGTTCCGGATCCTAACGGGCTCCGTGGCTGGTTCCGGGTTCCCGACAAGTGCCAATCAAAAGTGAGTTCCTGTTCCTAAATCATTTGAATGACACCACTGGTCGTGGGTCGTGAACCAATTTCAGGTGGGTTGCAAAGCACCTAGAGCAGCCATATTGAAAATATGAAAAGATGAGATGCTGGAAAGGGGGAGCTGTGTAGTTGTTTTGCTTTTGTCAAAGGTGTAAACAGGCTTTCCCCCCCCCTTTCTGACTCACTTTGAATTTGGAAAATGGCTGAGAAGTAACCCAACTTCTTGCTGCATTCTCAGGAAAGCAGCAGGCTCTGGTGTCACAATGATGGCACATCCGGCCATAACATCGCTTCTGGTGGGTCCCGGACAGATTGTTGTTCTAAAAAGTGGGTCCTGGTGGAAAAAAGGTTGAGAACCACTGTTCTAGAGGCTGCTACCTGATTTATTTATGCCAAGGGATATGGCTATAATGGTGATGGGGCAGCAGTGCGCTCTCTCCCAACCCCAGGTAACTGCTTGTTGAACCTTTAATGCACATAGCCTAATTGTCCTGTCAGTTTTAAAAACCACCCAAAATTGGGTCACAACCCACTGGTGGGTCCCAGACCCACAGATTGAGAACCATTGCATTAGATCAAATGAACCAGAAGGAAACCAAACGGTGGTGTTTTCCAGAAGGAGTTCAATTAAGAACAAACATTTTATTAACTAAGGAACAATTGGAGAAAACATGAGCTCCCCTTTTTAACCTGTAATGCTGTGTGGCAGCTTTCTTTATTTGGCTCCGATTGGGTTTAAGGAAATAAGCCACTCTAGAACTCAACAAGCCACCATGAATTGGATAATTTTCAAAAGCAGATTTAAATTGTACAGGAAAGATTATGCTCATGCACAAGTCTTTAAAGATGGGAGATTACACTTAGGTCTCAAGAGCTATATTAGCATTTTGAGTTCTTCTAGTGTTAATTTGAAGCACAGTGAATAGTAGGAAACCTCAGAAACCAGAGCCATCAGGCATTTCCAGCAGGAACATTTGCTTCCTTTTGCTAAGATAGCTCTGTCTTATCTCAAAGAAATCAATCTTTGCTAGCAACTCAATATACGCATACTGTTCCAAAATGTCCCAGCTTGTTGGAAGAAATCATTTCACGACGGAGATTGGCATTTCTATTAAGGAAACAATCTGAATGCATTTTACAGAGATATCAAAATTAAGGATTTCCCCCCATTGCACAGACTAATAGAAATTCCCAATTGAATAAGCAAGATAGTTGGAAGCATTTTTTTTCTTTCAGTAATGAATATTTCTTCCCTTTCCATACCTACAACAACAGAAAGAGTTGTGGTGATTGGGGGGAAATAAAATCAATTTGGAAAAAAAAATATACGGGTTGATTACAGTCTATATCACTAGCTACTTATATTGTCCCAGGAATCCTAGTCTGTGCCGTTGATGGAGAGGAAGTGGATATTGTCACAGTAAGGGGGTGATGTTTTGCATTACTCCTCTGTACACCTCTATACTCCCCATGATCTGCTTCGGCTATAAGCACCACCACCCCACACAGGCTTCCATGCACTCCCAATCAAATGTAGCCCCAACCCGCAGAAGCTTTTTCCCTGTAAGAGGATTGATGTGTGAAGGGGTGAAATATGGACTCACTCCACAAATGTGGAGACAAGCTCTTGCACAACTAACTCAGGGCACAATCCTAACCAACTTTCCAGCACTGACATAGCTGCGCCAATGGGGCATGTTCGCATACTTCAGTGGTAGACAGTGCAATGGTACTCAAGATAAGGGAATGTTCATTCCCTTACCTTGGAGCTGCATTGCCCTTACCCTGGTGCTAGGAAGTTGGTTAGAATTGCGCCCTCAGTAATGCTATCACCACTCCCTTAAAACAGCATTGGATCTTCCCCAAAGGGAGTTGGGGAGTCCTTGGAGATGTATCCAGCACCTTTTGATCTGATCTGATTCCCTCTGACAATTCAGTAGAACAGCTAGTGGTCTAGGACCAGATTGAGATGAATAGCTCTTGTCCACCTAAGCCAGTGGTCTCCAAACTGGACTCCACTGCTGCAATGAAAAGCTTCCCCAGTGCAACCTGCCCTTACTATTCCACCAGGGAAGCTCTGTAAAGACCCTCCTGTATCCCCCCCCAAGAGTCACCGTGGCCAGCCACATCTGCCCGAAACTCTGGGCATGATGCATGCTGAGGCAACAGAATCTGGAAGCGGCTGGGCACGGTGACTCTTGGGGGCTGTAGGAGGATCTTTATGGACCTTCTCTCATGGAGTGGTGAGCACTGTTCAGCTGGGGGAAGGCATAGGTGGGTTCTGGCTCTAGCCTGAGGCCAGAGTCTGGGGACCACTGACCTAAGTGTCTGGTCAATGAAGAAATGGGCAGCATGTCTCTGCCAAAGATAGCCAAACTATAGTTCTCAATCCCGTATTCTTATGGAAATATTGGTCCAATCAGGACACCCCAGTATTCTGATGAATTATACTGCATGGAAGTAGTCCTTATCCACTGTTTCCCCAAAGTCCCTGTCCAAGGCATTCATCAAAAGAGTGCAGATCACTCTGCAGCAGAAAGTGATCCTGTTAAACCAGAAAGTCTGGCTACACCTCACAACTATTTATGCTGGTGTTAGGAATCCTGAAAATCTCTATCCTATGGAGTTGTCCTGACAAGCAAGGAAGAGTGGCTTAAGCAACTGCCTCTACCTTTGCCTTTCCCTGCTATATCTGAAGGGAGAGAGAGCGAGAGAGTGCCAATCAAAGGTCTAGGAAATAGGTGCTTGCTTGAGAAGAAGTTGCATTATCATAATCATATTGTATTGTCTGTCTTTCATCTTCTAGTGTTTACTGGGGGAAGAGAAGTCATCTGTTCCCCCAATGCACATATTCCCTGCTCTCCCAATAAACTAACAGAATAGTGATACATTTCTCAAGTCCGTATGTGTGGCGGTGGGGAGGGGGTCTTGTACCACTTACGGCAATAATCCAAAGGCTTTGTTACCGGTAATTGTACCTCTTCCTCACTCATGCAACAAGTAGTCTATTCCATATTCAGTTATGCTATCAGTCCCTAAATACCTCTGTTTGACCTGAGAAACTAATCAAGATCGTTTAAAAAGAGCCTTTTATGGCTTTGGCAGGCTGTATAAGGGTTAATGTACCCTCATTCCTTTCTGCACACAATATCCTGTCCTTTCCATACTTCGCTGCACAGCACTGTCAAGGCTGGGCATTCAGAATGAGTGAGAATTCAAAAAGAAGAAGAAAGAACTGCCAATGAGTGGCATTTAAAATGTTTCATTGAAATATCAAAAGCTCCCTTCATTCCAGGAATAACACACTCAAAGAAGGGGAAAAAAAATCTTCACCTGCTCAATACATTTCAATGATGTCTCCTTTATGTGGATGAGCATTAGCAGGTCCACTGTACATTTTAAATCCCCAACTAGAGTTGGAAATTACTTGAGAGGCTGTGTCGGGGAATAAAGTCAATAATGGTCAATAATGGGTTTTAGTCTGGGATGTACAGCAGCCCTCCCCCCCCCCCCACCTCAGTGTCTCTAAACTTAATTCCCAAACTGTGGGTCGCAACCCACCAATGGGTCATGAGCCGATTTCTGGTGGATCACAAATCACCTAGAGCAGCCATCATTGAAAATATGGGAAAAGGGAATGCTGGAAAGGGGGAGGGCTGTGTGGTTGTTTTGTTTGTGTCAGGGTTGCAAATAGGCTTTTTAAAAACTGTCTGATTCACTTTGCTATTGGAAAATAACCCAATTTATTGCTGCATTCTCAGAAGAGCAGCAGGCTCTGGCATCATAATGATGGCACTTCCAGCCATGACATCACATCTGATGGGTCCTGGATAGATTGTCATTCTAAAAAATAGGTCTTGGTGCTAAAAAGTTTGAGAACCACTGCTCTAGGCTTTTTTCTTACCAGCAAGCAGTGAGATGTGTAACAGCAAACTGGATGGGTATTGGGACAGAAGATGTAAAATATGCCTCAAACTACTTTTCAGTCCAAAGTGTCTGTGTGCAAGAGTGGCTCTCAAACGTTTTAGCACTGGGACCCACTTTTTAGAAAGGCACACTATCGGGATCCGCCTAGCTTTAAAAAGGTGATAAAGAAATATTTTATTTATTCACAAGTAATATTTTAAGTATCCTGCTAGTTATTCAGGTGAACCCTCATTATCCACAGATTCGGCACAGCAGATTAAAAACCTGCGGGTTCCGAACCTGCAGGGGAGCAACTCATCTGGACCCTTTGAAGGCTGTGCTCTGGTTGCTGTGAGGCTCATAGAGGTTGCCCGCAGCTTCTGCAGTGCACAGACAACCTTTTAAGGGCAACAACAACAACAACAACAAAACCCTTACTACTTCCAGTTTTGGGGAAAACCCATTTTATGCCCTTATAAGGCAATCTGAGGCTGGGGAAGCCAAGCAGGGCACCGCCCATCCTGCCACCCCTCCTCAGGCCTGATCTGCACATCTCCTGCCCCGTCCCTGCCCTCCCCCACCCAGTTCAAGAGACAGCACCAATCCTCCTTGCTCACTCCCCAAACCTCTCTGTATGCCTTTGAGATACATGCATCAGAGATCCTTTGATAAACTGCCTCACACAGTCTGCCATCTCTACCTTATCCAAACATTTTTGGAGTTTGTGACATATTTCAGCATAAGGCAGTGATTCCCAACTTACCTTTGTAACTGGACCGTCTTCCCCATCGCCTTATCTTGGTGACAGTTCCATTTTTTATTTTTGCCCATTTTGGGCATTCTCAGGACCTTTCCGGCCCTCAGAAAACTCTGAACCCAACCAAAGCAGAGCTCTGGTCTGGTTTAGAGCATCGGGGATCCTGGAAACCGCAAGTTTAAATACCTGCAATTTCCATTATACATGTGGATTTCTAGAAGAGAACCCCTTAGGATGATGAGGGCCCACTGTACTTAGCTCCAGTGCATTTTCTAGAAGCAGGGACATGTCTCCCCATCAATAAAGTCTAGTATCTCAGTGCACCCTTAGCTCAGGAACAATACCTCTGCTACCCATTCCAGCAAAGTAGTTCAGCAGGAAAAGCAGAGGGGGTAGCAGGTACTGTACGTGGAGTGGTATTATACTGAAATTGAGCTTATCAATGAGAAGCTAGGGAACCTTGATAAATGGTGTTTTTACATTGTAGATTAGTTTAGCTTGATACAACATAATGCCTCATTTTCCTATAGTTAAAACAGAGCATTTAGTTCACAGTTCTCCTACGAGAACTAGTTGATGACACTATTATCTTAAGCACAGAAACAATTATTGAAATGTTTTCCTTTGCTCAAAATTATTAACAGAATAAGATTACTGTGATTAACCAAGCAACTGGGCTTTAAAGAATATTGCATTGATTTTCTATAAATTACCGTGTGAAACAGGAATATTTTGAATAAATGTTCTTGTACTTCTAGGCCTTTGAATACAGGAAGCTAATGATGTTCTAGGGCAGTGGGTCGGGTTGTTTTGCTTGTGTCAAGGTTGTAAATAGGCTTTTTTTTTCTTCTTGATTCACTTTGCTATTGGAAAATGGCTGAGAAAGAACCCAGCTTATTGCTGCATTCTTAGGAAAACAACAGGCTCTGCTGTCACAATGATAGCACTTCCAGCCATGACATCACTTCTGGTGCATCCCAGGCAGATTGCCATTCTAAAAAGTGGGTCCCGATGCTAAAAAGTTTGAGAACTTCTGTTCAAGGCTGAGGTTCTCAAACATTTTAGCAACAGCCTTGCCAGAAGCAAAATAGCCACATAGCCCTCCCCATTTCCAGTGTCCCATCTTCCCATATTTTCAATGATGGCTGCGCTACACGGCCCACCTGAAATTGGCTCGTCCTGACTCACAGTTTGAGAGACACTGGTCTAGGGGAAAGAGTGAACAAAGCATGAAATGTTTGGGAAGACTTTATTTTCTATTCCAGCTCATTCAATTCGCATGACTGTAATGCCATTTTCTTCAAGGGAATTAGGCCCATGTATTATAAAAGCAAATCCTCACCGAAATCATTAGGAGTGGGCAGGTATTTCAGAGTCCTTTGCATCCAAATCATTGCCTCTTTTCAAAAATCTTTGGCATCAGTCATAGATGCAAGAGGCATTCTATCTTTTTTTTTTTTTACAAATGTTAAAAAGACAGCTAAATCTGTATTTGTAAAATCTGATTGCAAAATCAAGGCATATTCAGTTGCTTCCTTTCTTCTCCTCCTCTCTGTTCTTCCTGGTAGGGTTGAAGTGTTTCCCATCTTTTTGCAGAAAGGAAATGAGCACAGACCTACTCTCCTTCCTTCCTTCAACTTCCATATAACACAGAGGTGGGATTTTTCGGTGATAACAAAATGAAAACACATTACACCAATTCCTGCACTTCTCATGTTTTGTTTTGTTTTTTTAAAAAAGGCAGACGTGCGCATGCAAGCACATGCGCACTCAAAATCTGTGGGAAAATTAACTGGGAAATCTGCAAAATAAATATTGAGCTGGTGTGCATGGATAACAGCTGCATCTGCTGACATTACACCACTTACTGTCTTACCCACCTATAATTTATAAAATACAATTTATAAAAATGTACCTTGGAGTAAAAACACATAACACTGGAAAAACATTTTTCCTCCTTGGGTGGGTGGGTGGGTGGGGAACTAAAATCTGCAAAAAGTTAGAAGTGTCCAACACCTCTGCTTATAAAAGATACCTTGCACTGAATTTGGATCATCAAGTTTGGTACATTCAGGGGCGGATCTTCTTGAAATGGCGCCCATGGCGCCCAATGAAAAGGCGCCCCAGGGGCACTCACGTCATGACGTCGTGCCCCGCCCCCTCTAAGGAGCGCGTTCTGTTTGCTGCCGCCGGCCCTTTAAGGCCACCGGGAGCAAGCAGAACGCGGCCGGGGCACCGCTTCTGTTTGCTCCCGGTGGCCTCAAAGAGGGGGGCTCATGCCCCCCTTGCCCCCTAGATCCGCCACTGGGTACATTAAGCCCTGGCCCATTCAGCTCACCCTGCCCTGCCTCAGACTAATTTGGAAATTATATTCTCCCCCCGCCATCTGTTTATTTTCTGTGCTGGCCTAAGGCCCCTGTATCCCCATCAGCCCTCCCTGTCCCCAAACATTCCCCTTCCCACTATTTACCCAAATGGTTCTGGGAGCAGACATTGCCGTAGCCTGCCGTGTTCCTCCTGCAGCCCTCAGAAGAACTCCATGTCCCATGGATACTGTCCGCTTGGCGTGCTGCAGCCTAAGGGAGGGAGGAGTAAAGGGGTAGTTCTCTCTCCTCATCATCCACTGCCACTTCTGCTACCACCATCACCTTTAGGGTAAAGAAAGGGTTGGTGGGGAGGTGCTTTGAGGACAGGGGAAAGGCTGGTAGAAATGCGGAGAGAGAAATTTGGAATTTTCCCCGATTGTGTTTTTTGATCCAAACCAAATAAGAATGTGAGGCCTTGTAAAAATGGCATCCTATCTAAGGTGGACTTTTATAAGCCATCAGATCTTTTCCAAGCTCAGCTCAGCTCAGAGAACTTCACTCACACTTCTGACTGTTCTCTCTTTCCCAGCTCTGCTGTCTTTACCTGGAATCATCAGAGATTGAAACGAGTTACGCTTCCTCCCGAAGCAGCTCAGTCCAGAGCACCTATGCTTTTTATGGATAATCGTTTTATAAGAATATGGATATATACCACTTTTCACACACACACACACACACACACACACACACACACACACACAGGAGAAAAGTTTATGAAGTTTACATAGCAGACAAAATAAGAAAAAATTGTCACCTATCCAGGGCTTTTTTTCTAATAGAACGCAGCGGAACGGCGTTGCGCCACCTTTTTTATGCAGTCCCCCGCAGCGCCGTACTTAAACTGACTGGCAGCCGTGGCTCTGATCACAAGTCGTTAGCGCAGTGGTCGGGGAACAGGGGAACAGGGGTAATGATGGCGAAGAAGTGTGGGAGGTTACACAATCCCAGGGGGAAACGTTGCGAGACGAGGAGGGAGGGAGGGAAGGAGGGGCTGGTTTTGCTCTCTTTCAACTTACAGCGCTCTGAATCCTGGGGCGCTCCCTTTCAGCGTTCTGAATCCTGGGGCGCCTGCACAGAGTCAGGGAAAGAGGCGGGAAGCAAGAGCCCAGCAGACCCCGCACCATGCCCGAGCGGCTTCTCCGCACGCCGCTCGCCATCTCGGGATTACTTCCTCTGGCTGCGGGGCTGGCAGTGGGAGCCGAGCGAGGTAAAGCGCAGACCGGCTCCCTCTTCGTGATCTCGCCCCCCTTCTGTGCTTGTTTTTGGCTCCATCTTCGGAGAAGTTCCCAGGAACTGCTGCAGTCCAGTTGATCCCCCCCTGCCCTGCCACCTGTGCCCGGGCACTGCCTTGGCTCCAGCTCACACGCCCTCCCTCCCGTCAAGCCAGCGAAGCCTCCCCCCAATCACCCACTGCCAGAGTCTGGCAGCGAAGGTGGACTTCACGGTGCCTCTGCTGACGATAGGCTGAGCTGGGTCAGCTGGGTGCCTAGAAGAGCTGCTCGCTCGCAGCCCTCCTCGCTTCAGGCTCGCTGAACTTTCCCTGCTCCCAAAACCCTCCGTGCGCGAGGACTAAGATTGTTCTAGTTAACTAAAATGGCTCTTTATGAGTGTGTGTGTGTGTGTGTGTGTGTGTGTGTGTGTGTGTGTGT
>JAJKFI010000035.1:9226632-9244226 GCA_029204185.1 Lerista edwardsae | reverse complement strand
GTGTGTGTGTGTGTGTGTGTGTGTGTGTGTGTGTGTGTGTGTTGAAATCTTTCTGCAACTTGGTTTTCCTGCAACTTTCTAGCCATAGATTATTAATATTTTCTTGTCAATGGTGTCTTTATTTTTAGCATACTCTGTTCAAATCAAACTCCCTCTCCTGCAAACAATGTACTGATTCTTGCAAGAGGTATGGCACGTCATACATAAAAGCACATTGTACAGTGAACGAGACAGATATCACACCAGTATAAACCCTCATCAGAAGGTTCTTGAGGTCTTCCTCACTTTCTGCCAGAACTGCTGCTGCTGGTCTCTGTGCGTGTAGGAGAGTGTGTGTGTGCGCACTGGTCGATGCCTGCAGACACTGAGGTGACATTTTCATGGGAGTAAGCTGATTGACTATAATAGGGCTTACTTCTGAGTAGATAGGCATAGGATTGGGCTGAGCATAGGAAGGAGTCATGCAGGAGGCATCGGAGGCTGCACTTTGGGATTGAAGGGGGGGCTACAAAGGAGGGGAGCGGAGGCGCCTCCTGTCCGGCTGCGAAGTTGGGGGGTGTTTGTGTTTGTGTGTGTGATTTTCCTCCTCCAAAGAGCGCCAGTCTCTGTTTCCTTGCGAGATGTGCTTTAAGGGTTAAAAGCGGCGATTTCACTTCCTGCTCCCTCCTTGGCTTTTTCTAACCAGTGTGTGAAGTTGGAAGGAGCCACTTATGAGATCTGGCTGTGAGTTGGGGGACGGACGGATGGGAGTCGCATGATATTTATTTATTTATTTATTTATTTATGGTAAAATATTTATTTTAAAAATGATTAGTCAATAGAAAATCTTTTTTTTAATTTTTAGTGTCTAGTTGTATCTTATTACTTATTTCTCCAATAAAAAATCGTTTATAAATAAATACATAAAAGATTAACAAGTTGTGAGTTCCTGCACCTTTTTTTATTTTTTACAAAAAAGCACTGCACCTATCTAAAAAGGCTCACTGTCTTTAAAAACAAACCAGCCAGCCGCAGCAGAGCTATTGGCAAATAGTCACTGGAGAAGAAGCAGTATTGAGATGAACAGGAACATCTCTTAGAGAACCACTGCTTACCAGATGGCCCTTCACCCAGTGAACAGGAGCCAAAAATGTTCTTGAGAAATATCTGATGGCAAAACACTGGATTTGGCACCGCAAATTGGATCACGTAAATGTCAAGAAGGGGGGAAATGTAATCGTGAACGATTCCTAGTGCCCTTGGTACTGGGTGGGCATGCGATCCCTGTTCTGTGCTATGAAAAGAGCCAGCAAAAGGGATAGAAGTGATTTTCATTTTTCTATAAAGGTGTCGACTGTTATGGTTATGGATGATTAAACTGTTTAATGCATGGCATTGGTTTCAACACCTACTATAACTACTCCCCCCCCCATTAATTGCATAAAAATAATTCATCTAACATGTTTGTGTGACATAACTACTCTCTGGCAGGACTAATATATGTGCTAGTTGTCCTCTTCCCCCATCATCCTGACCTCTTACTCCTATTCCGTGTCTCCTTCCTCTTCCCTTGGTTTTGCATGTATCTGTGTTGCCTAGTATGTTAGTTATTTCTTGTTTCTTCATACGAAAAAAGGATCATTTGAATAAAAACTGTAAATTCATACATACATGCATGCACATGTGTGTACACACACACACACACACACAGAGACAGAGAGAGAGAGAGAGAGAGAGAGAGAGAGAGAGAGAGAGGGAGTGAGTGAGTGAGTGAGTGAGTGAGTGAGTGAGTTTTATATTTAAAATGGATTATAGGAAGCCATCCGCTCTTTATTTTGAAGGAGTCTCAATCAATTTTACTACCTTATGTCATTATACAGCTGATGACTACCCACAGATTGCAAGAAAGATTGAATGCAACCCCCTTCATTCCTCCATCTGACAGTGACAGTGGCAACCACTCTGTTGAATGATGCTACACTTCTGTGTAGCAACTTGTGTGAATCCTGATGCTGTAGGGATCTGTATATTAGTCACAAAAAAACTAGGTGCCAAATAAGATAGTAAGATAAGAGTTCAAGTGGTTCCCAAACGGTGAGCTGTTTCTCCTTAGGGAGCTTCGGAAACTAGCCAAGGGAGCCACAAAATTCTCACAAAAACCCGCTGCCCTGTATAGGATTTAGCCTGCTTGGGGAACCACAACCAATGAGCTAGTAGGTCAGGGGAGATGCCAGGTGAACCATAGACTAGATCAATAGTGGTACATGCTCTAGGAGGGACCATAGCTTATTGGTAGACCATGTGCTTTACATGTGTAAGGCACCAGGTTTGGTCGCTAGCATCTCCAGTTAAAAGGATCCTAAGACAGTAAGTTTAGGACAGCCTCTAACTTAAGGGAGAACCAGAGACAGTCCAAATTGACCACACTAGAGCAGTTAGACCAATGATGTGGTAGTATAAGAGGCTGTGTACGTTCATGTAAAATTATAATTAATGCCAAGGAAAAATGAGATTATTTTCAGAGCACATATTGATCTGTGGATAACTCGGGCAGCCCAATCCTAAGCTTCCCTAGCGCCCAGGGCTATAGCAGCACTTAAATGGCTACCACTGTATGTTATGTGATGAGAGAAGCAGGCGCAGGTCTCCTCAAACATTCCCTTACCCTGTGTTGACCTACAGCAGCCCCAATGGGTCTCCTTGGATCTGTACCCACCTTTGAGCAGAGGGAGCAGAGGATACGGTGGTAGGGTCTGCCTCCATTTCCACCCTTCTTCTCCACCCACATTGGTTCACCCCTACAGTGTGCCCTCCCTCCGCCCCATTCTTCCAGCTGTCCCTCACTCTGAATTCACTTACCACCATCCAGTTTTGCATCAGCACTGTCCATTCATCCTCCAAGTGCGTAGGTGCAGCGCCAGCAGTTCACTGGCACCAGCAGGAAAATGCCTTATGGCTGTTTTGCTACAGCCAATGCCCGCGGTACACTTGTACTGCTGGTCCTACCACCCTTAGAATTGGACTCTCAGTGAAGCACACACACGTTTCGCCTCCACCCAGTGAAATGCAAAAATTCTGCGCTTCAGGCTAGCACTAAAGAGTAGCCTTTCTTCATTATGCTATGGTTAACAGATGCATTGGCATTAAACTCATCTTTGGAAGCTGAAAGAAATGCTTCTTCCATTTAAATGCAGAGGTTTTGAAATGTATGATGCAGTTTTATGAGCCAGCTGGCTGTCTGGAGCTTTTTTGTTTTGTTTTTACGTTTTATCAGTAAATTTGGATCAGCTGTCCAGCAGCCTGATTGACTGACACAAATTGCATTTGATAGTGAGCCAAAATCATTTGTTTGTGGCGTATTTTCTCATTTCCCATTTATCTTCCAGACTTTGGGCATCAGCATTTGCATTACAGTCTGGCTGTAGCACACCACATACATTCTAATTTGAAAGAACTGACTGTATAAAGGTAAAACTACTAGATATTTTTAAGTTCATGAATTATTTCAGACTGTGAATATCCAATTTTCAGATGTAGTTTCTGAAAGTATATTCATGGATTGCGTAATTGAGAGCTAGTTGGCACCACTTGCGGTCCTAACATAGTGGCTCTCAGAGCACATGAGGCTTCTTGTCATCTTGTGATCCAACCAGGATTGCAAAGAAGTGCTATGTGGGAGTTAAACAGTGTCTCCACACAAGTGTTGCACGGGGACACAGTGTAGACCACAACGGTCTTTTTTTTTAATTAGAGTTGTGGCAATTGTTCAAATTGTGATAGCTGTGTGTCTATTCCTCACGGGAAGGGAAGGCAACTGTGCATAGACGTCTGGATGTCATTGTGTGAGGACACCCCATGTCTAACCATGCCAAGAATCTTCAATTCATTCCCTCCCGCTGTAATCCTGAGAGGATCCTACTGCAATCCTGTGAACTTCCTAGCAGTTATTCCCAATCATGAAAAAGCTTTGTGTGTTTTTGAAAACCATCTTGGAGAACGAAAGACAATCCAAATTGACCACACTAGAACAGTTGGACCAACGATCTGGTGGTATAAGAGAGCCGGGCATGTTCATGTAAATTATAATTAATGCCAAGGAAAAATGAGATTATTTTCAGAGCACATATTGATCTGTGGACAACTTGGGCAGTCCTAAGATTCTCTATTACCCAAACCTACAGCAACACATGGCTCCCACTCTACCCTGTGGGGCCAGAGAAGCAGCCACAGGTCTCCTCAAACATTCCCTTACCCCATGTTGACCAACAGCAGCCCATGTGGGTCTCCTCGGATCTGCACCCACCTTTGAGTGGGCACAGAACTGAGGAGACCCATGTTAGGTTTCTCTGTTCAGCCACCTCACAGATAGTGCAGAGGAGAGTGCAGTCCAACCCTGGGCCAGTGCCAGTCTCCCATGCACTACCCAAGAGATGGCTGTCACAAAAGTGCCTTAAGGCACTTGGCAGCAGCTAGAACAATGGAGGTGTCAGCAGAGTGGCCACTGACCTTGGGCTGGCACTGGGCCTCCCGCTGATAAGAGGAACCCCGGGAGCCATCAGCGGTAAGTTCCCTACTGAGCATTCCCAACTAGTGAATGAAAACAGCTTAGAAGTCTAGTGCCGACCCTCCTTGCCTTCTTGCCTCCATCGTATTCTTTGAAATTAGAGATCATAATATTGTCCCAATGCTGGGTAAGACAAAATGGAAACACGACTTCCCTTTTTTTTTTTTTTAAATTAATCCAAACCGGCTCCTGGTAACGTACGTTTGAAGATGTCAATTCCATAGCCATTTTGCACTGGAGGATGGTAATAAAACATGAGAAAGTGGTCACTTCCAAATATTCTAAAGTCATGTTCTGGGTTTTAATATCAAAAGTTAAATCTGCCCTTGTTACCAGCAGAGCCGCTGAGAGGAATTTTATCAGGGGGTGCAAAGCTTATTTTGGGCCCCTTCCCTTCTTGCTTCTCTTGCTCCCGGCCCCCCTTTTGACTCTGGGCCCAGGCATGATGTACCCCCTGCACCCCCATCTCAGAGATCCTGTGTACCAGGACGTACAATAACACAAAGGAAGCTGTTAATTAATAAACTGTTAATTAGTATTTAGGAAGGGGAGCATACAGTCGGCCCTTCTCATCTACTGATTCAGTACCCGCAGATTTGAGCCAATGCGAGTGACAACTCTGTGATGGAAGGGCCTTAAGGACCGCCCGGTCGTGACCAGAAGGGCGTTCCAGTTGTGTCTGTGGGGTACTCTGAGACGCGGGGTGGTTTTAGAAAAGGCATGTCCTATATTCACTGGCCACCCTGGCCCTCAGAACACCTCCTGGACACGAACGGAAGGCTCTCCCTGTCGCATTTTGGAGGTCCTTTGAGGGCTTCTTCCATCCACAGAAATTGGTATCTGCAGGGGTCCAGGAACGGCTCCCCCATGGATACTGAGGGCCCACAGTCCACCTGCACGCCACACTCAACAGACTCATCAACTTCGTATGATATGCAGAGAGTAACCATAGCAAACTAAATATTAGAAAATCCCTTGGCAGAGTAGTAGAAAATCCCAGCATGCTTGGAGCTATTTTGAGTGATATGAGGATTTTGAAGATGACAGAGAGATCTTTCTTGCCAGCATCACTATTGAGACCTTTTAGAACTGTCTGTCAAGGTCAAGTATTTATTGAAAAATTCAAAGGACGTCATTACATAAACTGGCTGAATGCCAGGGAACTCTTGCTCTTTTGTGCGCATTATTGGGGCAAAGGGGCAATACGCCTCACTTTTGTCAAAATGGGGAAAAGGAACGCCATAAATAAGTGATGTTTCACTTCTGATGTGGCAATCGTGCATTTAGTGCTGCCAGTATGGCCAGATTGGACAGTCAGGGAAACTGCATGTTTTAAAGTGCCAGTTTCCAAAAGCACAGTCTAATATTTCAGATGAATGGTCAAAGAAAGTAGAAGACAAAACAACCTTATGACAGTTAAAATACAGTTGACAGTGTGTGCCAAGCCCAGTGCAAATAGTCAAATGACTTACTAACATTTATCGTGTCTGAGCCAAGCTGTTCTAGTTTCTTCTGGAGAATATCCCCATTTTCTTCTAGGTTGTCTCTCCAGAAAACAAAATATCTTGCAGCTCCACCAGCAATTTGTACAACAATGAAACCAGAAATCCTTAAAAAGAGCCCAACTTGGAATGTGCAGTTTCATTCGGGATACACTATGCTTTCTTTTCCTGGACTTAAAGTGCCGTGCACCAGGGTTACCATTGCAATATACAATATCTGATGATTCAGATACACACTGAAAACACTGCGTGTTTCTCTTTCTGGAGAAGTATCCCGGAGAAGTATCCTTTATGGAGAAGTATCCTGAGCAAACAGAAATGGGGAGCCAAGTGGAAAATAATGGAAACAGAAAACCATTCTCAGTGGATTGGTCCTTTGAAAACATCTGGTGTGGCATCTCTAACAGCATGGTGATTCACAAACCAGTCCTGTGACCAGCAGAGCCCACGACTCCAACGGCACCAAAATGGCAATCCCTGGATCCTGGCCCTGCTGGGATACTGCTGGAGGTCTCCTCGGGGAAAGGGAGGGTTTGCTTCCTTCCCCCAGGGAGACCACACCCAGCCGCAATGTGTGTCCTTGGCTCTGCTCCTGCATTGCAGAGCCAAGCAGATCCATGTTGGGGTCCCGCAGCTTCAGAGGTTGCCGCTGTTCCCACCCCCTCGCAGGCCCAATCCTCCCCCTGCCCAGTTCCACCCACTCCTCACAGCCTCGATTCTCCTTACTGTTGGACGGAGCTGCTAGAGCACCAGCCAGCCTCCTGCTCGACACTGAGGCTGGATTCTTATTAGCACTAGCCCAGAGCGAACGTTGCAAGCCCAGAGTGCGGTGTTGCAAGCATGCTTTACAGCATGTTCTTGACCATTTTAGCCAGCAGTGCACACATACTGCTGACGATAAGAGCCTCTGGATTGGGCCCTCAGTTGTGTGTAGGCTCCAATCAGACTGAGCATTACCATAGTTCCCACGATTATTCAGAGAAGATTGGGAAGCAGGTGGGAATGTAAATGCTTGTCTCACCACATAACTGCATGCTTATTTACGTATGTTTAAAATATACTTGCAGCTTTGAATTCAGAATTTGCAAAGCAGTTTAGACAAATTTGATTAAAACAAAATTCACATCTAAAATATAATCCTTAAACTAAACAGGCTGAAGCAGGAGTAGAAATTATAAAATAGCAGCACCAACACTTGTTGGTATTGAAAGCCTGGGCGAATACAAGCAACTCTGCAGAAAGTGTTCCACACTGGGGAGAGCAGTGCCACCACAGAGAAGGCCCTTTTCAGAGACCCATCTGAAAGAGGGCACCCGGAGAAGGGTTTTTTTTTTTGGTGATCTTAATAGACTGGGAGGTTCATGGCAAAATTACGCTTATACAGTGATTGCATGTTTGTTCTTGGACAGTGCTGAAAGTACTTACCATTTTTTCCACATATATTTTCAAAAGAGTCAAAAATGCCTCTCCTTTTTACTTTGCCCCAAACACCTTGCAAAATATTTACTCTTTTTTTTTTTTGCCATCCCTTGACCCCGTATTTCCCAGTTGCCTGCATTTGCTTTCTGTTAGCCAGATCTGTCTTGTTTCTGCTGAGATGGAGATGGTGGGAGGGCTTGAGCACTCACGACCTGCCACTGTTAGGTAGGGTGGGGCCATCTTTTGTGGCATGTGAATCTAGATGCAGCTGCCTGCATTAGCCAATGATGTGCATTCCTCCCACATGTGCTCTCATTGACCCTAACAGGAGCATGAGAATTGCCTTACTAGATCAAGCTGAGGGCTGTCTAGGCCGGACATCTAACAGTGACCAGAGTGGTGTTTCTGGAAGCTCTTAAAGGTGTGGTCCAGAGGCTGAGCCATTGCCTTGTTTGAAAAAGGTACTGTAAGCAGGATCGGCTTGGGTATCACCTTGGATGGGTGACTGGAAGCCACTGTCTAGTGAAAGAGGAATGTGGACTGGCAAGAAATGGAAAACATCCTGAGAGAACCAACCTGAGGCATGTTTTGCAGCTGCCTGTGGAAGCCTGGAAAGCGCAAGAGCTGTGTAGCCGGAATGATGATTGCACCATGAAGGGAAACTGCTGGAGAAATGGAGGCTTCTATGAGTGTCTCTCATAGAATAACACTTGTACAAAAAAAAAAACCCTTTGAAAAAAAGGCTTATGGTCAGCCTGCCTTTGTAAACTGCCTTGAGTCTATGAGACTCAAGTCTACAAAAGCCCAACCCTGTGGAGCCAAGCACCAGCGGTAAGCCCTTACCTCTGTGCTCTAAGGCACTTCTACCACCAGTGGTCAGGGCTTACGGCTGGTGGTAACGGCTTACTGCCAGCATCGGCCCAGCACCAGGAGGACCCAACATAGAGCCAGTTGTCTGAAGGTGACCTATTTTGGGATGTAAAACTGGGTGGGAGAGGGGTGGAGCGGGGTGGGGGTGGGACCAGCGATGACCTTCACTGCAAGATCCTATCCTCCATGTTGGGCTGTGAAGCCTGACACAGAGGCCCTCAAGTCTACGCCAGGAAAATAGGCAGCAGAGACTTTAGGAGGCCCATTGGTGGCCCAGCAACCCTTACGCAGGGAAGGGAATGAATGTCCCCCTTTCCCGAGGTGCCTCTGGAGGCTGCCTGGCTCCCATATGATGCAGCGGTAGACATTTTGGCACAGATGCGCCTATGGGGGCCCAGCCCAATAGGATTGGTCTGGCCATCTACAAGAAAGGTGGTATACCAATACAGTAATAAAAAATAAAATCATTACCCTGCCCTTTTATTTGTTTTCATCACTTAGAGGCCTGCTGCCTTAGAAGGTGCTTTCTATTCAGTTAACATTACCAAGCTGCACTCATAGATCGGTTCTCCATGAAGTGTCTCCTCCTCTATCAAAATGTACCTTGTGGCTGGAGAAATTCCAATTATGTTCTGCTTGAAGAAGAAAATTTCCTCTACATCCTGTCTCCTCCCTCCCGGGACAGGCAGAGTGCTGAATTATGGCTCTTTTTTTCTTCCTTACAAAGAATTTTATGCACTTTATGCAAATTTCACCTGTTTTGCATGAAACACGAGTCACAGAAAACGACTCGCTCTGTGTTATTTGTTTCTTTGGGGTCCTGAGCTGCACATGGATAATCATAATAATACTCAAGCTCCCTGCCGTTTTCCGCTGTGGCAGCTCATCTCCTTTGCAGTCATAAAAGACAATAAGTAGGCTTTAACTTTAATGGCAACATCAGTCAGCGTCTTTGGTGATGCAGCCTTCGCTGTGGCCACGGATGCTTCCTGCTTCCTCCACTGAGTACCTTTTACCGTAAGTTCCATGCTGCTGTGACGGCTGGTGGGGTGTTTCATCATTAGCACTGATGTATTTGTCATAAGAGCCAAGTTGGCAGGGACTTGATCTTGTTTTTAATTGCAGTGACTTCTCTCTCATCCTAGTAATTCAAAGAAGCCTAGTCCATTGAAATAAGGTGGGGGGGGGAGAAGGAATGGGCTTGGATTACCCCATTTAAGATTGCAGGTGAAACTAGCAATATAAAAGTAGCATATTTAAAGGGTTTTCTTCTCAATATAGTGTCGTCAATACAAGGTAGGCCAAGTAGATATTTAGTGGTACATATTACTGCTGCGGCAAGATTAGTATATGCACAGATATGGAAAAGTAATGAAATCCCAGAGTTAGAGAACTTGATAGATAAACTATATGATGTGGCTGAAATGGATATTTTGACCGAGAGACTTAAAGATGGAAATCTGTGCAGGATCGAAAATTATTGGAAGCCTTTTTATGACTGGATAGATACACAATCAAGAATTTAGTAAATGTGTTAAGATGTATTGTAAAGATTACTTTAAAGTAAATTAGATTAGAATTACTGCTATCCCAAGACAGTAACCCTTTTGTGTTATCCTTAACGTTACCTTTTCCCTATGTTTATTATCCTATACTGTACCTTAATATTAAAATTAATAGAAATTCTATAAAAAGTAGCATATTAAAGATTTCTTACCTAGTATTCTGCTTTCTCTGAATTTTAGTTTTCTGCGTATAGAAAGATGTGTGTGGGTTTTTTTTCCTAACCTGTGTGCAGCATGAATTAATGCAGTCAAGAACATTGTTCCTACCTCATGTGAACTAAGGTATAAAGATTTTCCAAAAACCAGTTTAAAACAGACAGCCATGATGGAAATATCAAATACAATGAAATGGAATACATTGGATGTTATCTTATTTTGCCAGTTACTTTTAATCTGAACCACAGACCTTTGATAGCAGAGATGTTCCCATGAAAATTACCCTTGGGTCTACATTTTATATTACTTTAAAAAGGAATGCATTTCCCTAAAATGGATTATTGGCCCCATCTGCAAATTCATCAGTTGAATAGGATACAGAGGTGTGTGTGTGTGTGTGTGTGTGTGTGTGCTTAACCAACAAATTTTGCCCCAAGGCTCCCCTAGGACTCCCCTAGAAGTGCTAATGTGCCATAAGAGAAATCTGAAAATAGCTCAACCTCCTTTCTCTGAAGGAAAACAAAAACAAAAACAAAGGAGGTATTGGTTTGGGTGTCACCACTGGGGAAATCACTCTTTTGCATCAGATATTTCAGGAGCCTGTTTATTAGAGACTACTACTGAACTACAAAAGGAATCTGACATTTCATCAGAAATTGCAGTCAGGCTTTGTTCGTAGTAAAATAGTTGACTTGGTTCTTTGAATGGCCAATGAAGCACATGCAGTGTTGCATGAGTGTGTGCTTGTAGCCCAGTGGTGTTCAATCTTCCTGCCCTGAAGGAACCCTTTCCACATTGCCTCCACTCCTGAGAACTCCCTATCCTTCTGCCACAGAACCCATGCATTCTGCAGAGGATGATCCTATTCTTCCCCCCATCACTGATGCAGTGGCACCAAAATGGCTACCACTGCATCCTGCAGGGGTGGGGGCAGTTCTGGAGATCTCCTGTAGGTAAGAGAAAAATTGTTCCTTTAACCAGGGGTAAGCATCTGTAGCAAGAGGGGACTGCTCGGACGTGTGATAGCTAAATAGCTGGCCTAGGTCCACATGGACTTGTGCCATGGGAATGGGACCAGGAAGGGGGTTAGGATTAGGCAGCCAAGGGAGCTGGCAGTCACTGCTGCCACCAAACCCACTCCTTCCCAGAGCCAATTTACCTTCCCCCTACTCCTATTGCTGTCCTTTCCACCCCATCACCGCCTAGTTTCACCCTCCCCTGCTATGTTCTATCCTCCTGCCTCCTGTCCCATCTCCCTACCCCTTGTCATCAGTGACGGCTGTCCCTGGATCCACCGGCTTGGGTGGGAAAGCTCTGGCCTTCCTACAAGTGCCCTGGTTGCATGCTACTGAGTGCGCTTCCGGGGCACCGTTTACAACTGGCGCTGACTGTTTTGTGGCAGTCCGCTCCAGCAGTAGAGATGCTCCAACAATGGCCCACCTCTTTAGGATTGGGCCATTAGCTGCCTACCAGTTTACACAATTTTTACTGGATAGGACTCCTGATCCTCATTTACACCACATCTGATCTGGAGTGACCCCCAGGTCAGACGTAGTATAAATGGAGTGCCGTTTCTCTCCAGAATGCTACTGCGCTGCTGCTGCTGCTGCTGCTGCTTCTAATAGCAGCCTGGATCAGGGCTGTGATGCAGGAAGACATCCTGTCCCCCATGCCATGTGTCTATGGAAGTCGCCCATGAATCTGGATGAAGGTTTGTATCGGTATCATTAGTAGCATTCCTATTGGAGCAAATAAGCAGATGCAGGGAAAAGGAGTGATTATAATCAGAACCACAATGGAAGGGAAAATGTTTCGGTTCTGATGTGGGTCCTCCACAGTTGCTACTTTTGGAGGAAAGAAAGAAGACTCACAATACTTTCAGCAGCATGTTTGGTTTAATCCAGAATACTCCCAAAGGTCCCCTTGTGTTCTGTATTGCAGGGGAAGATTGATAGCAGAGGACAAGCTTTCAGGGAAGCCTGTCTGCCATTACTGATCTGCTCATTGAATAACTGTTGATAAGCTTCTGCGGAACCCCAGGGTTTCCTGGAATACAATTTGAAAACCATTAACTCGCCAGTCTGTCTCATTCGGTTATTATAGATATACTCCAGGTTTATGATGAGATCCTATATCAGCCATGAACTAAGTGCCCATGATATTAGGCAATAACTTAATTCTCAGTCTCAGTTTTCTCTCTGTAAAAGAGATTTAATGACCGAACAGCACCATTATTATGATATAATGATGTGAAAACGCTTTGCATGTTAACTACATAAATTAGTAAAAAAAATAAATGATTTTTTTATGTTTTTATGTTTCAGTAACCAAACTCCGTGATTCTAATAGTTAAAGACCAATGATTGCAAAAATATTTCATATAAATTGAAATTGAAAAGTAGAAACAAAGATTAAAAGCATTAAGTTGCAATAACTGAACATTTATAGGTCAGTATCTGAACTGCACATACTAAATTATGGGGCGGTGTTACTTTTAAAGCCAGTTAAAATCACTAGAACAAGTCAGTTGTTTGAGCCCATTTTTGCAAACATTTATGTCCCCTGGAAAAGTGCCAGCTTTTCTAAGAATTTTTGCATCTACAGATTGTTGAAGTGGGGATGGACTGGATCCCTTTGCCAAGGCAACAGGGCTGATGCTCCTTGTCTCATCACCCAGTGCTGCAAAACCACCCCAGCATGGCATGACAAGGAGCATCTCCATTGCGGTGCCAGTTGTATTGCTGTGTAGTAGCATGGGAGTCATCGACTTGGTGGCTAGGGTTGATGCTGACATTTCAAAAAACGTGAAACCCAAAGCAAATGTCAGTATTCCCCCTAGAAAAAACAATTAATATGCACACATAGAGGGAAAGTATTTGGTGTGCTAGGACCCTGTGTAGTGAGTGGCCAGTGGTACTGGCCACTGGTACTAGTCACAATGGTTCCATGGGAAAAGATGTGGGAAATGAGGGTAAGGGTGCAATGAACGCACCTTATTGTGGGGATAATTTAATAGTAATGGGAAAAGGGAATCCAAAAAAAGCAATTCGATGTTTAAATTCACACTCACACAAGGAGAAAAATGATAGCGGTTTCACTCAAGGGAGGAAGATTGGAAAGGAAGAAGGAGCAAGTGGGGATCAGTCCTGGGTGCCCGCTTGGCACAGTGGCTCTTGGGTGGTGGCTGGAATGGAGGTGGCTTAATCCAGCACCACTGGGTCAAATGGATGAACTCCGAGCAGCAAGGCAGACAAGTGAGGGATGAAAGACATGGGGGTTTCATAAAGCTGCTTACACTTTCTCTTCTATTCAACTCTGTGGGATCTGTTGTGGGGCGAACTCATTCAAAGAACCTTCTTTTGTGGACTGATGTCCTTGATGACTCCTTCCGAACCCTAATGCTGTTTTGCACCTTGTGAAGTTGTCTGTCCCGCTCAGGCTGGTTGCTTCATTAGCATGGCTCCTTAGTTGAATTTGGCCATGGAATTGGTGAAGACAGACAGGGTTGAGGACCCTTCTTTTGTACTGCTAACAACTTGTTTGCGCCACATCAGGGAACTCCCAGTAGGTGGCTGTTGTTCACCAGGTCAAATGTGGAGTGCAAGCCAGCTGCAACCACCCATGGCATTTTCCAAAAGAGCGGATGAGGTTTCTTCCCGAGTCAGGGTAGGGGGGGGGGTGCTTGCACTACCAATAACAAATATAACCGACCTCTTAGCCTGTGGATTCGAAGCCTCTTGCCATCAGTCCTGCTTTTAAAACCTGATCTCTGTAGCCTGGAATGCTGGCAGCTGAAACAAACTAACCAGGTTTGGTCTATTCGGCTGCTGGTCCAGTAAAGGGAAAGCAGGGCACAGAAAGAGATGTGGGCACACTGACCACAGAGTGCGACTCCCCTTGGTCAGCCTGCCTTCTCCGGGGATTCCTCTTTCCTTTCCCTGACAGATTTGTCCCCCCTTCTTCAAGTGAGAAGACAGCATGTCTGGATAAGGAAACAAAGCGGGACAAACTGGGGCATGATGGAAAGTCACCAAGATCTGTATATGGAACAGCTTTAGAATGGAGTATAGGAGGTACTTCATACCATTTTACACTGCCTGGGTCAAGGGAACAGGCCATAGCTCAGTTGTATGGCCTCTTTTTTGTCTGCGCAACATCCCAGATTCAATCCCTGGCATAGCCCAGAAAAGACCCCTCTTCAGTGACTCTTGAAGTACTACTGTAATGGACCAATTAACTGATGGGCAATGCAATCCTAACCCCCATTTGGGCCACTTGCATCTGCCCCCACACTGCCACACTGCACGTTCCACAAATCACATGTGCACCAGTGCAAGAATTGCTGGGCTGATGCAGCTGCCTGCATCAGCCCAGCACTGCTGCCACGACCGACAGGTAAGTTGGTCCCATGCCCAGCTTGAAGCCATTTCTGTGTAGAGGGAAGGCAGGAGGGAGGGTGGAACAGGGCAGGGGAGGGCATTCTTGTGGGCGAGGCAGCCCAGGGAGTGGAGAGGTGGGTGGATGTGGCCGTTAGTCCACATCCAACCCCCCATCCCCAGCCCATATGGCCCTAATTTGGGCAGCTGCAGCCTGCTTGGACTTGTGCGTGTTAAACAGCAGAAATAGATCCAAGAAGCCCTACCCCTAAGTAAGGGAATAAATGTGCTCTTGCCCCATAGAGGTTCCAGCCTGCTCCAAACCTGCGCTGGCTACAGCTCTGGCCAGCTGGCCGGCCTGTTACAGCGCAGGTCAGGATTGCGCCCAGAGTGTAGGGTGGATTCAAAATTTGCTTTCCGCCTGCCATGAATCACAGAGAACTGGTTTGGCGCTTTACGCTCTTGCAATTGTGGTTTGAATTATACACTCTCCCAGTTGCACCCTCGACTGAATGCTGGCTATCTGACATGCTCACATTTTTATTGAAGCATTGTCACCAGGCTGCAAATTTATACCGCATTGCTGCCAGCAATGTTAATTGGTAGACACTGTGCTGGAAATTATATATTTGCAAGGACAATCAGCTGGAATGATGGGGTGAAATGTGGCAGGGCTCTCCTAGCTGACTGAAAGTCTACAGAAGAGCCAGTTTTTAATTGGTAAAATGAGCACTTCGGGGGCTTAAGCCTGCAGAAAAACACACCCTGACCTGGTCAGCATCAAGTTGCCGGAAAAGGTGCAAAAGAGAGCAACAAAAATGATCAAGGGGCTGTGGTACCTCCCTTATGAAGAAAGACTGCTGTGTTTGGGGCTCTTTAGTCTGGAAAAAAGGCACCTGAGGGGGGACATGACTGAGACATACAAAATTATGCATGGGAGGGAGGGAGTCAACAGAGGCATGTTCTTTTCCCTCTCTCACAATACCAGAACCAGGGGACATCCACTGAAACTGAGTATTAAACTGAGGGTTAAAAGGAAATACTTTTTTACCCAGTGGGTAATTAAGCTATGTAACTCCTTGCCCAGGAGGTGGTGATGGCATCTGGCCTAGATGCCTTTAAAAGGGGATTGGACAGATTTCTGGAGTAAAAGTCCATCGTGGGCTACAGGCCATGATGGGTGGTGCAACCGCCTTACATTAATAGTAGGCTACTTCAAAATGCCATGTGCAAGCGAGTGGCAACAGGATGCAAGCATCTTGTTGTCTACTTAGCTCCCTGAGGCACCTGGTGGGCCACTGTGAGATACAGGAAGCTGGACTAGATGGGCCTTTGGCCTGATCCAGCAGGGCTCTTCTTATGTTTTTAAGGTTTGTTTTGTTTTTGTGTGTGGGTGTTGGAAGGATTGCTTTGAGAAGGGGAAAGGCGGGGTCGGATAAGCCAAGGCCCCAACCTTCATTCCTCCAAAGTAGCCTACTAGATGCAGCTTCTTCAGTGTCCCCTGTTGAAAGAAAAATATTGCCGCTGCCCCTTGTGGGCTGGATTTGGCCCAGTTGCTGTAATATAGAAATGAACTGTGGTTATTAAAGATTGAGGGATGTGAACTCTGCATATGCTTCAATGTTCATTTCTGCCACCAGTCGTGTTGTGCATGAAGCATAAATACAGTTGGATACTTTCTGGGGACTGTTCCTGTCATGTGCAGAGACAGTTGTGTATCCGTTTCCCTTGGATCAAAGCAGTTTGAGACTCTGACCCTGCTAAGCTGCGCTATTCCCTTGTCATGCTGCCACCACCTGCACTGGATTGTTAGCAACCCCAGTCTAAAAAAGAGTGTCTTTGAACCCTAGTCCTGTCATCGCCCCATCATGCAAGACTAGCCCTGGATGAATCCATCCTAGAAAGCCGATCTGCCAAAACTGGGGAGAGGAGTGAGGAATAAAGCCATTTCAGCATCTTAAAATATTGGCGAAGGTGTCACTAGGGTTTGCATTACCCGGTGTGAAGAGCTCATTGCTTCACGATGAACCTCCTCTCATACCAGACAATACTGAATAAATATACATCATTCAAAAATTCCAAGAGTTTCACAATTTTGGCCAGTAGTGGTGTTGCCTACCCACCCCTGAGTGCATCATCTGGTGCTGTCCCCCACCCATGACATTACTGATGTTGGTGAAGTTTGTTGTCCAGCTGCTGGAGCAAAGAAGTTACCACAGATTTCCCACAGGTTGCCTTGGAGGCAAGAGACAGCTACCACCAATGACAGTGTTCATTGTTGCCAGAAATAGCTAATACACATGCCCCCTGGCATGTATAAGTCAAGCAGCAGCCTCCAGGACTTCTGAAACATTTGGGAACCACTAAACCAGGGGCTTCTAAGCCCCTATGTACTTAATATATAAGTATATTAAATTTATACACCATTAGCTGCCACGTTACACCCACCAGTAATTAGGCCCATCCACATAAGCTTGATACACAGAAGTGCTTTTGGAGGCCTCCACTTAGGGGAGCCATAATTTCTGAACTAAACTAAACCCCAGCAGGCTGTCAGCTGAATGCCAGGGATGGGAATTTGGCACTGTGACAAAACTCAACTCAAGTCCCAAGTCTCTGTCCCCTGAGACTCAACTCAGGCACGAGTCCTATCATATGCCTGTGGCAACCCCCCCCCCCACGAAATTGCCGAGTCATTTTGACTTGAGTCAGAGTCTTTTTTTAAAGTGACCCATGGGCTGCACAGGTCAGGCACGCAAGGATACGGACTAAGGATACTGGGCAAGGCAGGAGGGATGGGATGGACAGCAGGAGGGGACAGAATAGGCAAGCGAGAGCAGGGACGCGCACAGCAGCTGGAAAGCTTATGTTAGGAGTACGACCCAATCCTTTGCAGCTCTCCTCAGAATTAGTCCCATTGCAGCTTCCTCTTCCCACAGAGCTCATGTGATCGCTAAGAAGGAAATAGCCATTCCCCATCCTCTCCTCTCCCCCTCCCTGGGCTTCTCCAACCAATCCAAGGCAAGAACCCATTCCATGGCCTTCTCCAACCAATCCTAATCAAGAATCCCTTTGGCTCCTCCTCCTATCCTCCATCCAATGGTCCCAATTAGAGGCATTACATAAGAACATAAGAAGAGCCATGCTGGATCAGGCCAAGGGC
>JAJKFI010000035.1:9206566-9221632 GCA_029204185.1 Lerista edwardsae | reverse complement strand
CCCTGAGACTCCTTTCCCCAGCAGCTGAGGAGCTGCCTGGCTGAGCAGCTGAGGAGCTGCCTGGCTGAGAATGGGACGAAGCCTGCAAGTCCCCGGAAGTCTCACCATGAACCTTCACTACCTGTCTATGCTTCTCCAGGTTGGCAACCAAGGCCTCTAGGGAGCAGATGCGTTCCCTGAGTGCCTGGAGCTCCTTGCACCGAGGACACACCCACGACTTATGCCCCAGAGGCATATAGTCATACATGTGGCACTCTGTACAAAACACTGGATAGCCCCCACCCAACTGCTGGCTGTCTGGCTCCATCTCTGTATTTATTAAGGGATGAACTGCCCTGCTTCTCAGAGAAAGGGCAGGGTCTGGGGCCCTGGCTTCCTCGTGCTGCTGCTTAACTCGCACAGATGCGTAACGCGCTTTTACCTGGCACTTGGTCGCGGACGAGGCACTTCGTCGCAGGACAGCACTCGCTGCTCGTGTCCACTCGCTTGGAACTGCTCTGCTATATACAGGAGGTTCTGCCTTCCCTGCTAGAAAGCTCCTCCTCCTTCTCTGCTAGAAGCCCTTCCTTTCTGCCTGTCTGAAAAGGGGGTAGCCTTTTCAGGCATTGGTGATGTCCTCTATTCTGTCGAGTCACCTGATCATAACGTGAACTTTGGACTTGGCCAGCACCCTATATGTGTTCCATACTGCACCATACATATTGGAAAGTAGTATCATTACACTGGATGGTCTGTACCCTATATGTGTCCCATACTGCACTGTACATATTGGAAAGTAGTATAATTACATAGGGGTTAGACTGCAAACTTGCTAACATCCTACATATTGCTTACTAATGCACTGGAATGGAAGTGATTTCCACCTGTTTGTTTCTCATAAAAAGTGCTAATGAGTAGATTATGCATAAATGTCTTGGGATTTGATGGTAATGGGATGATTGCCATTGACATGTCAAGCCACACATGGTTGGTTTATTGTTTTATGTTTTCTAATCGTCTGCTGGAATAGCGAAGCGGTAAACAGGAGGGGATGCTGCAGCATAAAACTTTTGTTTTAAAGCTTTCCTGGGTCGTTTGCCGATTTATTTATTTATTTAGATTTCTCATTTAGCTGCATTAGTCTCATTAAACACACACCTGTTACATTAAAAAAAACAAACCCAAAACTGTGCTTTAGCCAACTTCGGCAGCCAGTTGGTCCTTTGTTTTGATTGTTGCTTTTATATTAATCCTAATGATGGTTTGCCCAAGTTAAATTTACACCGTGAAATACCAATTAAACAGACTTCCAGGCACTTTTTGGCAAATGCATTGACTCCATGGACAATTCTGGGATGAGGAATGGAAATGGGAAATTTTATGAGAGAGGGAGAAGGTAATTATTCAGAGAATACCTCATGGTGTGTGTCTGGGGCTGGGGCAGGGTGTTAAGGAGAAGCAAAAGAAGAGCTTTGGGCTAGTTTCTCAAAAATATATTCTAAGGGCGCAATCCTAAACTGAGTTAGGCCAGCATAAGCTAAGCCAGCAAAGTTTAGCCAGCACAAGTATGTTTGGACCACTCTCAGAGTCAGAGAGGCCAGCACACAGACGTGAGCCATCCTCCCTGACTTGGAGAGTAGTCCAAACCAGTGTAGTCACCCTACTGGTTCTCACCGGTTCGCGCGAACCGGTTATTATTGGCTGACATGTGGCCCCACCCACTGGAGGCTGGCCCACCCGCCCATTGGATGCTGGCCCGCCCGCCCACTGGAAGCTCGCCTGCGCCTTCCAAATCGAAGCTGGCAAGCAGGCAGCGTGTGGTGGTGGCGGCGGCAGCGGAAGCGGCAGCAGCAGAAAAAAAGCGGGAATCGAATGAGCAGAGGCAGAGGAATAAGGCAGCAAGAAGGTACGCTGCCTGGGGGGCGGTATTTTTTTTTCCTTGCCGGCGGGCACTCCATCGGGTGCGCACTTTCAGCGGCAAGGAGTTTGCCGGCACGGGGGCGCTCCATCGAAGGTCCGCAGCTGGGCCCAGCAGCCACGTGCGCGCCCGAAGGAGCGCCGCCGCTGGCCGAGCGGCGAGCCACTTCCCGAGCCGGCCGGCACTCCATCGGGCGCCCACGTGGCCACTGGGCCCAGCTGCGGACCTTCGATGGAGCGCCGCCGTGCCGACAAACTTCTTGCCCGATGGAGCACCGGGGGTGTTTTGAGTAAGCCGCAGGAGGAGGAGCTCAGGATAGTAAGTCAGGCAGGGGAGGTGGTGGTGGTGGGGACCGGGACGTCTCTTGTTTTTGTGCGAGCAGCTGTCAGATTGCAAGTCCATTTTAACGAGAGGGGAAACTGAAGGGGGGGGAGAGAATTGGCAGGCAAATATTCCTGGCCTTGTGCACACAGACACACGCGCTCATGCACACACACGTACACCCGTCTATTTTTTCTTCACATGTGTCCTCAGTGCATTCCAGTTTTCCTGTGTTGCAATCCTGATTTGATGGCTCTTAAATGGCGTGGAAAAAGCTTCTGCAAATCTTCCGAATGCCTGAAGACGAGTTGGAATGAGAGAAGGGTGCGAATGAAAGTTGCCAAAGAATGCTTTGTATCTAGTGACATAAAAGGGGGGGAAGGATTGTGTGTGTGTGCGTGTGTGTGCGTGCGTGTGTCTTGGTAGCTAAATGCTTCCCGCCAGAGCCCCCTTAAAACCATCCAGCATGGGCTAGGCATGTAAAGCAGTTCTCATTATCCCTGCTGCTTTTGCCTTCATTCTCCCCTTGGGGTTTCCCCCCTATTCATAATTATAATTGTAATCATAATTGAATTGTGATGTCAATCTGGTCACTGTCCAGGCTCCATTCTTTTCACCTGGGAAAAGGTCTTTCCCTTTTGGATTAGTAGTGGTTACCTTGTGTTGCAACAAAAAGCAGCTTGGCAAGCTAGGATGAGGTCTGGTGAAAGAAGCTTCTTTGGAAAGCTTGTTGTGTATCTTTGTATGAATTTTCGCCAAGTGAAATTTGCCATCTTTCTCCACTCCCCCCCCCAATACTAAAAGATTTGGCACATGTACTTTATAAATCCTTGGGTGGCTCTCCATTACTGGTTTCTGCAAGACAGTGGAAGATCTGGGGCTCCTGAATTGACTCTCCCGGGACTGCACCCGTGGCTTGGCGGTTGGCAGCTGAGCAGTGCGGTTCCTACAGCTTTCCAAAGTTGTGCAATAGAGAAGGCGCCCAAGTGGTCTCAGAAATCCAGGGTACTCCCTTCTTCATTTCCCTCTCCATTTTCCCAAGAGGATGCATTGCCATCCTTCATTGCAAAAGCAAGTTGTTGTGTGTGCGCCTGGGTTCTGAAGGCTCTCGGAGTTGTGGTGCCACTAGTTGTGTGAGTGAGACAGGCACTTTGCAGAGCCTGGAGTTGTAAATAGCACACAGTGGTGGTTGCCCCCACAATGGGAAATGCTGCGCAGTCTGTCTTCAGTTGGAGGGAGAAGTGGGTGAGTGCTTGCTTGCGAGAAAACAGAGCAAAAATGGATAGTGAGGATCGCCTTTGGTGACTACTCAGCATCTAACGATCCAGCCTGCACTTGGCCTTGTGGTGGGGGAGTCACTTCGTGTACCAACTCTGCCCTTGTGCTCATGCTCTCTCCCCCCCTCTTTTGGACCTGGTGCACACCTTCTCCCAGGTGGCATCCCAGTCCTCTAGCCAGGATTGACTATCCACCGCCTTGCAGATTGGAATGGGTAGGATGCTGCTGCTGCTGGATGCTTATGGCACAGCTGAGCACCCATTTTGCTTGAGCCCTTTGACAGGAGCCTGGCTGGCACAGCCACCCGCTTATTGACTACTCCCAGATTGCTTCACTTCCTGCCACGACATCACTTCCTGCCACGACATCACTTCCGGCTTATGATGTCACTTCCGGTGGGTGGACCCTGACAAGTGCCAATCATAAGTGATAACCTGTTTCTAAATCATTTGAATGACACCACTGGTCCAAACACACTTTATGGTGGCCCTTGTGCTGGCCAAACTTTGCTGGCTTAGCTTTGTCACGGCATGCGCCCTAGTTGCCATACTGGGACTGGGAGGCACCCCAGTTGCCGGGGCTCTGGAACAGAAGGCCCAGCTTTGTTAGCAGAGGAAGCGGCTCCCTAGTGGTGTACAGCTCAGCATTCCGGCGCTGACGCAAAGCAATCACAGACACAAAGCATTGCCAAGAGAAGAGTGTATTGAAGTTCTCCATAGTCAGATCCAAGCCAAGGTGAAATACCATAACATCAGTCAGATAGCAGGATGCAGCAGACAGATCTTGTACACAGCAAAATCGGACAGCATTTCCCCCTCCTTTCATATAACCCACGCTGATATGGGGCAATGCCCTTTCTTGCGTTCCTTACCACCACTCAGAGCCCTGCCTGGGGTCTCCATAGAGAACGTGCTGTCTGGCATGTCCTCACCTCTCCACAGCTGCTCTCATTGCTGTTCAGAGGCCAGCACACAGATGCAACTAATGGCTGGCCTCATGCCACGGCTGTTGTTCCCAGAGCCAAAAGAGTATCTCAGGTCTGGACTCTTTTACCAGGCCTGACAAGCTTGTGCCAGCCTAACTCCAGTTTAGGATTGTGCTCAAATTCATTTTAGTTTAGCTAAAGCTACACACTGGTTTTCTCTATCATTTGCAGCAGTGCCAAGACACCTTTTTTTTGGGGGGGGGGGGAGGGCAATGTTCAGAGTCCCTTTTAAAAATGTTTATCCACTCATTGAAACTAGAACTGAATAGAATGCCCTTTTCCGATTGTTTTCAGTCAAAACTGATAGGGGTGTGTGTGTGTGTGTGTGTGTGTGTGTGTGTGTGTGAGAGAGAGAGAGAGAGAGAGAGAGAGAGAGAGAGAGAGAGAGGTTTCATACAACATTACCAGCTACTGTATTTTGTATTCTTGGAGGTGGCACCTGCCATATTCCTGGCGGCTGACAGGTGCTGTTTTTTCCAGGGCCCGGCCCTGGTGGTTATTTGCATAGGGAGAGTCTGAAGCTAGTGGGCGGGGTTAGCGGTGACGTAAGATATACTCAAAACAATTCTGATTCCAAGCATTTCCAATGGGTTTTCGCATGATGTTTAGGAGTTATTTGTTTACTCCTGAAGTAAAAACTTACCAAAATAACAACGTGTGATCGTGGAGAAACATCATTGGTAACCTAATTATGAGTTAATACGCAATTCCAAGGTTTAATTCTGCATAATTATATTACTGAACACACCGGACGAAATGCTGTCTATTTTAACTCAGAGTGCACTATTTTGACAGACTATTTAAATCTACACAACCAAAAATAAAGTGTGAACGGGAAGGAAAGAAAAAAAGGGGGAGGGTGGGCAAAAATCGGATAAATATGTAGGAAAATTACATTAAAATCTCTCAATGTATAACACAAGCAGTTGTCAATACGAAAGTAATTCTTTTTTACTTCTAAACTATTAAGAGTATTTTTTTAAACTTCTACACTCACCCCCCCCCCAAAAACAAACTCTGTTAATGTTCGGAATTTCAAAAATATTACCGTAGAAAATGGAAGGCGGGGAAAAAATGTGTAAACGGGAAGGGGGGAAAAGGGGCGGGGTTATACCCATGGCTTCAAGTCTGTGACGTCATGGCCCCTCCATGTAATAATAACTTCATGGTTTTTTCCCCCTCAAAGTGAGGGCAGCATTGCCCTCGCTCTGATTTGGCTTCATTACGAAACCATGTGGTCATGTGACAGTGTCATAAAGCACTGTTTTATGGGGGAAGATCAGGTCTGTGAGGGGATGGGTTTGGCCTGCCAAATCCTTAGCCCCTTCCTAGGCCTGATCTAACTTCACAGGTCAACACGACTCACACTAGCGATATCATAGCTGCAGTAGACTCATAGGGCTAGCAGTAGCCTTCTCTAGGACAAGGGAACAAATGTCATTCTCAGCATGCCAAAATTCCCCTGCAGGATACAGCAGATGCCACACTGGTGCCCCTACATCGCCACACAGGGAATTTGGGTGGATTGGGCTGTTTAAGTAACTGTATTGGTCCACAAGAATAAATCCAAAGGCTATGTTCTGTTTGGGTTTGTCTCAGTCAGGATGTTTCAAGAATGTGGCTGATGAATATTTGCTTCCTCTGAAATCCCATGAAATCTAACATTTATTCATTATTATCAAGCATCACCCAACTTAGAAGGAGAGTAGACTGTGCTTCTTGTTGCAGTTTTTGAAAAAAGGGAACTGAGGGTACAATCCTTACTTGGAGTTAGACTGGCACAGTTAGGCCAGCAAAGTTGGGCTGGCCCAAGGGACACTGGAAAGTACGTTTGGACCACTCTCCGAGTCAAAGAGGCCAGCATACAGTGGTCCAAATGCACTTTACAGTGGCCCTTGTGCCAGCCAAACTTTGCTGGCCTAACTGTGGCAGCCCAACTCCAGGTTAGGATTGCTCTCTTAATCTTATTGACCTGGACATTCCAAGGTTTTCTGTCAAGCCATTCAGAAATTCAAGCAGAACAATGACATATGAAAATAGAGTACAATGAGAATCATTTGCATTGTTTGCATTGTTAGTTTTTACTTTATTAAAGTAACTATAGAATTGGTACATCAGAGTACTATGAAGATGACTACCCAAATTGCAAAGATCATATAACTGCCATCACTCTGTTATTGCAATGGACACATAGATTGTGGATTCACGTTATCATTGGCAAAGCCAACAAATAATTTCTCAGTTAATCTGTCATCTTTCTGTATTCCTTCCTTGCATTTCACAGACATAGATTTGAGGGTGTTTGTTTTTTTTAGTTTTGACACAAGCATAACATTCCAAAACTGAGAATACTAATCAAATAGATTGGATTGTCTTGGTTTTTATTTTTTAGTGATATGCAATGATATATCTGAATAAGATGATAGAATGTATTATTTCCCTATCTGTATTATACAGAATGTATTATTTTGCTATCTGATAATCTCCCTATTATCTCTCTAATGGCCCAATTCCGCCCCATGCTGGCACATCAGCTAGAGACCAGGCCAGCCAGGAGAGATAAGTAAAGAACAATTTTATTGACCTCTCTGGCAATGCCAGGTTCCCTATGGTCTGGTCTTTTGGTGGTGCAGATCTATAGCGCCACAAAGGTCAGGCCAGGCCTGGGACAGAAGTTTCTCTTAAGTATTTTGGGGGAATAGGCCAGTGGATTTCCATCATTCTGCTGGAGCAATCTGTAGTAGGAATCATCAATTGAATATCCCAGGTCAAAGTGGGCCCCATCAGTAGTACCAGGAAGCCCCCTATTTTGCATCCCTTGAGCAAGAGTTATATAGATAAAGTAGTTGCTGTAGCCAGGGGTGTAGCTAAAGAAGTGCAGCGGGGTGCAATTGCACTGGGCAACAAGCTTTAAGGGGGCAACAACTAGTAGCCAAAATTGTGAAAATCTTGGTATGTGTGAATAAT
Source organism: Lerista edwardsae (assembly GCA_029204185.1). Classification (NCBI taxonomy): domain Eukaryota; kingdom Metazoa; phylum Chordata; class Lepidosauria; order Squamata; family Scincidae; genus Lerista; species Lerista edwardsae. Next base: position 9,214,184 of record JAJKFI010000035.1, on the reverse strand, counting down.
ACCGTTATGTTCTATACTGTTTGATGCAGAATTTAATGCAGAATGCAGTGAAGCAAACCAAGGTGTAATATATGTATCAAATGTAATGGCCAAAAAACCTGAAAGTGAAAATACAACTGTCATGTAAAAATTGCCGGCTTACATAACTTTAAAAGTGGACAAACAAAAGGGAGGAACCATGTACACCACCCTTAGCTCCTTGGACGAATGGTAGTATCAAAATGTGAAAAATATGAATGAATGAATTTGTCATATGGGGGGATGGTAAAAATGTATGGGTCCTGAATGTCTAATGACCTAGCTACGCCACTGTTGGGGGCAGCTGGAGGGGGCATACTGCTGGTGGGGAGGATGCATGTTTGTCCCATTTTTCACCCTTTTAAAAAGCCCAGGCATGCTGTCACTTCCTGTTGTGACTTCACTTCCTGTTGTGACATCACTTCCAGGGCATCATTTTGCCCTCAGCACTGGGCTACACTTTCATTAACTACTCCACTGGCTTCAGCCACAGGGTTTGCCAAGAATCCACATAAGAGAATAAAGCTTTTAGGGGTCTAGCCTGCCTGTCCTCTCCTCTTTATCCCCCACTCAAACAGTAAGCCTAGCTGCTCACCATGAGTCTTATAGGTTTCAGAAAAAGTGCATGAATGGTTGCATGCAGTGGAGTCAACAACAGTGATTTGAAATTGGCAGTTCACATTTGCAAACTTTTTCCTCCTTAGACTGGTTTTTAAAAGTTTTTTTTCCCCCAAAGCAGTATAATTTATCTGTGCCCATTGAAGTGATGTATCATGCCAGTTATAACACCTTTTATGATCCAGGTATGAACATTTGCAGGATTTTTTTTTCCCCACTTGTTGAAATTAATAGAAATATCTTGCCCAGTTAGTCTGACAAAGCGTTAGGCACAGAATGAAAAAACGGAAATGTTTATAGGGTAAATAGCAGTCCAGGCAGTAATAAAAAAAAGTGTGCTTTTCGGATACCGGGATATTAATTGGAAAGTGGTAAGTGGCTGTTGCATCTTTGTCCATCACACTTTTCATTACCGTAAGGTCAAAATGCTGCACAATGATGAAAGCTTGTGATTCCTTTCTGAAACTCTCTTTGAGTTCTGTTTTCTTTGAAAGTGGAGAGAGAGTGAAAAGAAGTCTTCTAATTATATTATTACCATTACACTGCACATGGTGCTTTTCAGAGTACGGTAAGCAAAAGAAAAGAAAGGACGAGAGCTTCCTGCATCCATGAGTTTGCAGATGAAAATTGACAGTGGAGAAGACAATAAAGGAAAGGGAAGGAGAGGCCAAGGTGGCAAGCACTGAATGTGAGCCACTGCAGTTGCACATAATGAGACTTCATATCATTTGGAATTGAGGAGTAATAAGTTAAGCTGTAGCTCTGGAAACTGGTAACCAAATCTGATTCCCAAAGGACTCTTGTGTCCGGTGATGCCTACATACAACCCAGTCCTAGGCCACTGTGGTGCCCGGCAGTACTAAAGCACCAAAATGGCCACCACTGTATCCTGTGGGGCAACCGCCGGAGTCTCCTTGGGGAAAGGGAATGTTTGTTCCCTTACTCTGCGTTGAGCTCCGCTGTTGGCAATGTGTCTCCTTGGATCTGCACAGAACTGAGGAGCCCAGGCTGGATTTTTTGGCATGGGAGGGGGCATCAGATTCGGCAGCAGACCCTGCCACTGCCCCTCTCCTGGGTCTAATCCTCCCCTCCCTCCGCCATGTACCACCCTTCCTTCACCTTTCCCCCAACCCAACATGCCTGCCCACTGCCTGGAGGGATAACTTACCAGCTGGTGCTCCCGCACATATCCTTCTGGTGCTGAGGCCCAGTGTCAACTAGCACTGGCACAGTGGGCGTAACACCAGTGGCTACATGCCTTATAGCGCTCACATGATGGCGGTTGCCCGGTACTGCCCTGGCATAGGAGTGGGCAGTGGCGTCATCCTACCGGTTCGCTGGGCGGAGTTTCGTCTGTTGCTGGGAGGGTTTCCATGGTGATCGGCAGCGTGCTCGCTGCCTCCCGTTGCGTTATGGCGAAAGCACGCCCGCTGCAGTGGGCGGGCTTTCGCCATTACGCAATGGAATGCAGCGAGCACGCTGCCGATCACCACGGAAACCCTCCCAGCAATGGACGAAACTCCGCCCAGCGAACCGGTAGGATGACACCACTGGGAGTGGGGCCAAAGTCTGCAAAGGGTAGGCTTTTTTACTGCTTGTGAAATTGCTTTATATTATGAAGTATGGACCTGGACACTGACACTCTTACTCCACTTGTAATCAGTGGGTTGTGTTTGCTTTCCCATTCTCTCCCCCAAATGAGAAAAGTGAACTTGCAGAGCTCCTGTACCTTTACAGGTATCTGATAGACAGCGCAGCAGTGGGTATAAAGGAAGTCTGGCTGCAACTGATACATCGGTGTAGGCAAAGCTCCTTGCCAGTGATGTAGACTCGAACCCCACAACTTGGTTCCATGTCAGTTTTAAGTCCTATCAATCAAGGATGGACTCAACCTCAACCAAGAGGCAGTGACTCAGGTCTTGATTTGGGACTCGAAGTCAATTTTACATATGTGTGTGTGTGCATGCGTGTGTGTGTTTCTCTGTGTGTGCATTGTCACCCCTTGGAGATTGCCACTCTGGTTCTTTGATCCCACCGCAGTTATGCAGTTGCATATCAGGATGAAAATTCTAGGCCTCCCTGATGTGTTAGTTTTGTAGGGAGCATTTTATGCGAGAAACCAGCATTCATACCACTTGCTGCTGGGAATGATACAACCCAATAACAGTTCCATTGCGCTGGACTTCTGCTTGTTTTATCTCTTCCTTTGAAGAATATTTTCACATATTGTATGTTTTTTACAGTTAGAATTCGCTAGGTTCAACAGACAATCGAGATTGTCTGCCACAGGAGGTGGTGATGGCATCTGGTCTACATGCCTTTAAGAGAGGATTGGACGGATTTCTGGAAGAAAAGTCCATCATGGGCTATAGGCAATGATGGGTTGTAACCTCTTTACATTAGTAGTAGGCTACTTCAGAGTACTGGGTGCAAGGGAGTGGCAACAAGATCCAAGCATCTTGTTGTTTCATGCTTCCCTGGGGCACCTGGTGGGGCCGCTGTGAGATACAGGAAGCTAGACTAGATGGGCCTTTGGCCTGATCCAGCAGGGCTCTTCTTATGTTTTTATGTTCTTATGAGATGATAGAGGGGGAGCCACAGTGTTTTTTTTAATCCTAAATTTCCCTACATTTCATAATATCAGCTATTTTAGTTACACATAGAAGGGACTAATACACACAATAACCTCATTTGAACTCCCTACACAGCTTGACATCTCTGAGCATAATAGAACCTTGCAGGCTTTCTTAACAATTCCAAGTTTGTAGGGATTTACCAATCAGAACCTCTATTTCACACATTTTTAATTGTCTAGAAAAGCATGCTAGGAGGATAATATCCCACTCCCTCCTTGTTACAATACAATCAACGTGATTGCACCCTACGCTTCAGTCTAGAGTAAAATGTTGGCTTAATGTAATCTCTTAATTATATTTCTGTCATTAATTCAGCATTCATGCATTAAGCGTAAAATATTCTGTTTAAAGAACAATGCCGTCTTGCAGAGAACATTTGGCAACTTTAATGAAACTTCCCCCGTCTCAGTTCAAATAAGATCAGGAAATTTGAAGTTTGTGAATGCTCAATTCCAAGAATTTGGCGTTGGAAACGGTTGCTGTCTCGGAGAATAAGGGGTAGGTGGCGGGTGAACATTTTTTCTTCTTGTAACCACTTCAATCTCCCCAAAGGCGACATGTACAGTTTTTTTAAAAGACTCATCCTGGGATCTACAGAAGTACCCTGGATTTGATGGGCAGTCCAATCCTAAGCAACGCTGGCTTAGCAAGGCCGGTGCAGCAAGTCTGCCTCCTAAGGCTATTAGGAGGCAGCCACAGTGCAGAGCAAGGGGAGGTTTTCCCTTGCACCCAGGTAAGCCTCATCCCGTCCTATGGGGCTGCTCAGATCTGCACCTGCTGATTTTCAGGTGCATTTCAACGTGCACAGCAGCGGCCTGAATTGGGGCCACCCCGGCCGAGGACAGGGCTTAGGATTCGGCACAAGGGCTGTCGTCCATCACCACCCACTGCGCTGCCCCCTTAAGCCAGTGATGTCATTCAGGGGGGCTCTGTGGCTGGTTCCGGGTTCCCGACAAGTGCCAATCAAAAGTGAGTTCCTGTTCCTAAGTCATTTGAATGACATCACTGCCTTAAGCCCATGGCATGCTTCTGGGACACCCTCGGGCAGGGCTCAACTGGTGCATGCCCGCGCTGCTGCTTGCTTGCGCCAGTCCAGCACCCAATTCGCCGGTGCAGATGCGCCTGATGGTACGTCTGCAACAGCACTGGACCGGCGCAAGACTGCAGTGCTGGCGCAAGCAAGTATAGGATTGTGCTGTCAAAATCATCGTGTACTGTGACGAATCCCTGTGTTTCTCAAAGTTCCCCTGTTTCTTTCTTTGCATTTTCTGTCTGTTTTCCTGTGTTTGGGGGCAGTTTTGGCTCCCCATCAGCTTCTGTGGATTCAGCTGGTGGGAGCAGCCGGCTTGCAGCCCTTATCCGCTTGTTTTGCAAGACGCCATAAGCCACGAAGGGGAAAAAAGCTGTTCTCTTCCGTTTTGAGTCCGAATTCCTACCAGCATCAGGAAAGAACTTGCTGATTGGCTCGTGTTCTTGTCAGTTCTCTTCCTGGAAGGGGTGGGGAGGACAGATACTCAGCTGTCACTTAGGTAGAAGAAATAATTACAGCCAAGTGATAAAACTTCCAAGACCGAAGGAAGGAGTAGTTCTTCATTCCAGCTGCTCAATGTTCACACCGTGGGTTCTGGGTAGAAGTGACTCACTCATGGAAAGTGAGTGAAAAGGGTGGGAGTTCCCATCCTTCAGGTAATTAAGGGCGCAATTTCCAGCACTGACATAGCTGTGCCAATGAGGCATATTTGTTCTGCATTCTGCAGAGGAGTAGGAGTCACGAAGGCCTCCTCAAGGGAAGGGAATTTACCCCAGCACTGGAAAGTTGGCTAGGATTGCGCCCCAAGCCAGGAAATAAGCCTAACTAGTAATTGTAAGGGGTTGTGTTAATTTTGCTTGTTTCCAGTCCTCATAGCACACCTACTAAGTCTCCAGTTTAACTTGCAGTTGTCCAGTTTAATGCCCAATGCATGAGAACCAGCTCCACCTGCAGGCACCAATTATTATTATTTTTGAAATTTGTTTTGAAACTATGTTTTTTCTGCCAAGCTTTTTTTTTCTTTTTTCCTATCTTTCTTGTCCATTTTGTTTATCTCTTTTTTGATAGACTGGTTTTATTTTAACCCCAGGTCTACCTTGTCCCTGGTAAGAACATAAGAACATAAGAAGAGCCCTGCTGGATCAGGCCAACGGCCCATCTAGTCCAGCTTCCTGTATCTCACAGTGACATACCAGGTGCCCCAGGGTATCCTGTTGTATCCAGGGTATCCCAGGGTATCCTGTTGCCACTCCCTTGCACCCGGTACTCTGAAGTAGCCCACCACCAATGTAAGGAGGTTGCACAATCCATCATTGCCTATATCCCACGATGGACCTTTCCTCCAGAAATCCGTCCAATCCCCTCTTAAAGGCATTTAGACCAGATGCCATCCCCTCCTCCTGTGGCAAAGAGTTCCATAGATTAACTACCCGCTGGGTAAAAAAAGTACTTCCTTTTATCTGTTTTAACTCTCCCAACCCTCAGTTTTAGCGGATGCCCCCTGGTTCTGGTGTTTTGAGAGAGGGAAAAGAACATCCCTTTATCGACTCTATCCCTTCCGTGCATAATTTTGTATGTCTCAATCATGCCCCCCCTCAGACGCATTTTTTCTAGGCTGAAGAGCCCCAAACGCTGCAGTCTTTCTTCATAAGGGAGGTGCCCCAGCCGCGTAATCATTTTCGTCGCTCTCTTCTGCACCTTTTCCAGCTCCACTATGTCCTTTTTGAGGTGCAGCGACCAGAACTGTACACAATATTCCAGGTGCGGCCTTACCATCGATTTGTACAGTGGCATGATAATATTGGCTGTTTTATTCTCAACCCCTTTTTTAATTACCCCAAGCATGGAATTGGCCTTCTTAATTGCTGCCGCACACTGGGTCGATACCTTCATTGAATTGTCCACCAGCACCCCAAGATCTCTCTCTTCAGCTGTCACAGACAGCTCAGAACCCATAAGCCTGTAGGTGAAGTTTTGGTTTTTTGCCCCAATGTGCATCACTTTACACTTGTTTACGTTGAAACACATCTGCCATTTGGCTGCCCATTCCCCCAACTTGGAGAGATCCTTCTGGAGCTCTTCACAATCCCTTCTGGTCTTCACCACCCGGAAAAGTTTTGTGTCATCCGCAAACGTGGCCACCTCACTGCTTATCCCTATCTCCAGGTCATTTATGAACAAGTTGAAAAGCACCAGCCCCAAGACAGATCCCTGGGGCACTCCGCTTTTCACCTCTCTCCATTGTGAAAATTGCCCATTGACCCCCACTCTCTGTTTCCTGGCCCTCAACCAATTCTGTATCCATAAGAGGACCTGCCCTCTTATTCCCTGACTGTGAAGTTTCTTCAGCAGCCTTCGGTGGGGTATTGTGTCAAATGCCTTCTGAAAATCCAGGTATATGATATCCACAGGTTCACCTACATCCACATGCCTGTTTATGTTGACCTTTTCAAAGAATTCCAAAAGGTTCATGAGGCAAGATTACCCTTACAGAAGCCATGCTGACTTTCCTTCAGCAGTACTTGTTCCTCTATGTGTTTTAGGATTTTATCTTTGATGAGGCTTTCCACCATCTTACCCGGAGCAGATGTTAGGCTGACCAGCCTGTAGTTTCCAGGGTCCCCCCTTCTCCCTTTTTTAAAGATTGGTGTGACATTGGCTATCCTCCAATCCTCTGGCACCGTGGCCGTTTGAAGGGACAAGTTGCATACTCTAGTTAAGAGGTCAGCAACTTCATTATTTAGTTCCTTAATAACTCTTGGGTGTACATCATCTGGGCCTGGTGACTTATTTATATGTAGTTTATAAGAGTACAACTTTATAAGGTAGTTTATAAGGTACAAGAGGTACAGTGGATTATCACATCTCTTTGCAATGCAGGCACTACTGTGAGAGTTTTTCTTTAAAATACAAACCCCTGAGGTTCAGTATTTTCCTCGGAGGTTGGGTTCTCCCCCCCCCCACCGATGGCCACCTTCTGTCTGGCCTGATTGACTGGTCTGGTAGCATCAGATGCATTCCATGAAGGTGTTTCTCCATTCAGCTGCTTGTCCAAACAAGGGGAGAGCAGGAAGGGAGTGAGCTAACTAACCACTGCTGACTGGGCAAGAGGTACTTTTTTAAGCGGTGTTCCTCTTATGTTTAGCAGGGGAGAGTCATTGTCCCTCTTCACCCCTGCACAGTGTCTTATCTAGTGACTATTGCTGGTGGTGTTCTGCATTGTTTTAGAGTGTGAGATTGTTTTAGATGGGACAGGGAGCCATTTTAAAATTATTATTATTATTATTATTATTATTATTATTATTATTATTATTAT
>JAJKFI010000035.1:9187699-9206556 GCA_029204185.1 Lerista edwardsae | reverse complement strand
ATTATTATTATTATTATTATTATTATTATTATTATTATTATTATTATTATTATTTGCCTGTAAACCACTTTGTGAACTTGGTATTTAAAAGTGGTATCTAAATACGATTAATTGATTGATTGATTGATTGATTGATTGATTGATTGATTGAGCATGCTAACCACTAGCTGCTACTGCCCTGGATCAGCCTGAGAGGCCCTGCCTCCACTTTGACATGTACTATTTGCTACCAATTTTGAGCAACTATCAACATTTTATGGTTACAAGACTAATGTCCCAAACCTATCCCTCACCATCTTCTGCAATACAACCGCTTCGGGGCAACCAGAAGGCCAAACAGGTAGGCCTTCTGACTGCCTGTGGGCCTCTTCAGGCCCACACTGACTATGTAGTTAGCATAGGTCTGTGGAGAGAAAAGGAGCAGAGCAGCTTGGAAAGTGGGGGATAGGATCCGACATACACATCTGCTGCCGAGATCTACCCCTGCCTTCCCACTCTCTACCCAGAATGACCCCCAACCTCCCCCTTTCCACCCTGGCTGTCAACCTACCAACACCAGCTCAGCCTTTGGGAGCCACTGCTGCATGCGCCACACCTCTGGCCATTTGTGCCATCAGGCTGGAAGCATCCAATGGCATCCTGGCTTTCATGCCTCTACAATGGGCCTTGTGCTGCTAGAGTACAGGTTTCTGAAGAACAAAGCCCAGATCAGATTGGGCCATGAATAAACCACTACAGAATCATAGATAGAATCATATAATTGGAAGGGACCTACAAGGTCATCTAGTCCAACCCCCTGCCTGTAGCAGGAAATCTTCCTAGGGCCCCTCCAGCAAGTGCCTACAGAAGTCAATCCCGCAATCCTATATATATAAACTATAAGTTTATCGTTATATATATATATAGTTTTCTAATACTTATTAGGAAACAAAGCTGAAGTTCTCTTACATGCTGCATGCCATTGGGGAGGCAACCAGATGGCCCAAGTAAATAGTTTTCTTACTTACCTCCCTGTAGGCTGCCTGACTACTACTGGATCTCCTTCGACCCACACCACCCCTTTTGTAAGTCTGTGGAAACTCAGGGGCATTTTGGGGTGAGGACAGGGGGATAGGAGCTCAGAGTGCACTTCTGCCACCGAGATCCTCCTCCCCCCTCCCCGAAAATGATGTGCCTTAGAGGCTTCCTCTATCACAATTTTCCCGAACCTTCCCCACTTCTCACCCTCTCAGTGTAGCTTGGGACATGGGAGACAATCAAATGCTATTTGGGAAAGGCGTGGCAGGCATTGTGGCCTCTAGGCTGCTTTGCACACCTGATGACATCACTGGATATGCAGAGAACCAACAGGAGAAAGTCAAGCTACTTCCAGTCATTCTGCATCCATTTGGAGCCTCCTGTCACCTGAGTCACCAGACTCCCATTTTGGGAGTCAGGATTCCAGGGAACGACCTTCTTTTACTGGAGTAATATACAGAAGAATGTGACATGCCTTTCACTGAGAAAACATTGGTGGGCTACTGAGTAAATTTTGTGGGTTGATTGGTCAGATACCTGGTGGTAGTGAAAATGGCTGAGTGATGCTGCTGAAATCCCTGCCTTGTTGATGGCAGCTAACTCGGTACTGGAGAGAAGGGCTGTGAAATCTGTGCAGGCATTTTATATTCTTGTGAGATTCATGGATAATAAGCATGCAAGTGGAGGACAGAGTCCCTGTAAACCAGAGCTGAAATTAATGCTTCCGAGAAAGCAGCTTCCAGAGCCAAACACATTCTCTGTACTGCTTTGGCTGGCTTCCTGTTTTCCTTTGCTTGGGAACACTCTGAGCAATCAACTTCATATTTACCTAAATATCCTTGCTTAACATTGGTTCTAAAGAAGCTTTGTGAAGGTGATCAGAAGAATTCTCCTCCTCCTCCTCCTTTGTAGTATGTTGAAACCCACAGGGCATTACTCGCAAGGAAGCTTGCTGGAATTCAAAATGCCAGGGCCTCAAACATGTGCTGTGTGGTTTCATTTGTCCATAAACCCTACACAGTACTGTACAAAAGCAGGGTGTATGTTTAAGCAGTTCTGTCAAGGCTTTCTGCACACTGGCAATATATATTCAGGACCCATTTCTGTGCAAAGGCACTTGCAATTGTGGGCTGATTTCCATCAAAAGCAAAGACAACTCGCAGAGCAGTGCAATGCAGATCTGAATCGTTGCTGTAATCACATTACGCCAATTGCAAATCAACTTACATATTCTGTCACTGCATTTTTCATGGGTATGATGATAATATCCCCAAACCTGCCGCTTGTTTTGGTTGTTTACCTGCAAATCGTAGATACGCTTTGGGAGTTTTGCTTTGGAAATAGAACATCTCACTATTCATGCCAATCCAGATCAGGATGAGATGGTAACACAGTAGTAAATTAAGGATTTGGTTAATTAATTGTTTTGAGAAGCCTGAAGTTATGAGCTGGGCATGCACTTTGTTTCACTTCTGTCTAATTGTGCAATAGCAATGGCTCTCAAACTTTTTAGCATTAGAATGGCAATTATGTTGGGACCCACCGGAAGTGATGTCATTAACTTGGCAGTGATATCATGTCCAGAAGTGGCATCATCAAGCAGGAAGTGCTGTTATTGTGATGTAATCAAATAAAACTCTTTGAATGCAAACTGGCATTCTTGGACTACAGCAATTGAACAACCATGAAACATCCCTGATAGAAAGCAAGATGAGGTCAAAATATTATGTAAAAGCACTGAAATAAAAACAACTTTTTTTAAAAAAACCCTCACTTGAAAATTCAAACTGTTAACACTCACAAAAGGAATATAGCAAGAGTAAGGTCTGCAGCTTCCAAGATGGCTGCTCAAAGCTTTCCGTGACCCACCTGACATCAAATCACACCCCACCAAGTGGGTCCCAACCCACAGTTTGAGAAATACTGTACTGTAGTGTCTGTACTGAGGTCTAGATCAGGGATCAAACATTTCAGTAAGAGGGCCACATTGTATCCTTTACACATTTTTCACAGTCTGAAAAACAAAGTTTTATAAATGAATGAATGTGTTTTATTTGAATCTGGTTGGTTTTTGTAATCAGCATGAAATAATTCAGAAAAAAAGAAGAAATGTGACAATTACAAAGAAACAATGCTGTGCTTAAACTGAGAAATGATATATAATGAGTAAAAATATGAAAAATGAGCAAATGCTCTGACCAAAAAACAAAAACAAACACAAGTTGCTGTGGACTGGATAAAATCTTGTGATGGGCTGGATTTGGACAAATCACAAATCTTGTGATTTGACTGTAGTTTGGAGACACATACACACCCTGGTCTATGATTTAACCTCACATAATTCTTAGGTAAAGGATCCTGGATGGGGTGAGATTTGGAGCATGATTTCCCTCTTCTCCCTTCAGCCTTGCAGTGCTACAACTAAGGATGGAAATGGGATTCAGCCGTCGCCCATACAAACTGAACACTGGAGGACTGGAGGAGGAGCTCTGTCTCGCCTTTCCAACGCCACCAGTGTTACGCATACACACAGCCTCGATTTTTATCCACTTGCTTTTTACTGAGTAATTTGTTATGAACTAGGGAATAGTGCCACATGGTAACTTCATAATTGAATGTTCAGTGCTTGTTTTAATACTCATTTCTCATCTTTGCCTCAGAATCGGAGGAAAGCAATTAGCACAGTTAGATTAAAAAAACCTGACGGACGGGTAGATGATTGAGAGCGCAATCCTAATCAACTTTCCAGCACTGGAGTAAGGGCAATGCAGCTCTGAGGTCATGAAACAAGCATTCCCTTACCTTGAGGAGGCCTCAGTGACTACTGCTCCACTGCAGGATGTGGCACATGCCCCATGGGCACAGCTACGCCAGTGCTGGAATGTTGGTTAGGATTGCACCCTGAATGTCTTGCTAAATATTCTGTAAAGACACATAAGGGTCCTCATGCCTTGTCTGAAACTAGCAGTATAGATTGCAACACATTCTGCACTTCAGAGGCATAGGTAGAGGGGGTCATAACATTAGGTGAGAACCGGATGTGGGTCGCAATCACTTTTTTAACATGTTCTTAGACTTGGGGAGCCCTGCGGGGTGGTCTGCAGGACTCCCCACTCACCCCTGGAGGCCAGTGCTGTAAAGTATAGAAAAAGCCCCTTTGGACAGGGCAGCAGCACAATCCTGGGGATTGTGTTACTGCCTATGCTCCGCGCCCTGCGAAGACATGGCTCTCAATACCCTCGTAGAAGTTTGGGAACCACTGGTCTAGCTCAAACGTCATGGCACTGGCTTGGGTTATGCTCTCCAGGCAGGTACCAGTGCCATGTACACATGTATGCAAACATGTATCACATCATATATTCAAATAAAAGAAAGAGGTTGTCAGGCAACAATTGTGTGTGCTCTGGCCCACCTCAACCTGTGATAAAGCACAAGTGTTTGCTGACTCTAGCACAAGGTCTAGTGCACTGAAACTGCCAGTCACCTTTTCCACTACCTGTCCCACTGTATATTTATACCAATGGTTCATACGGCCTTACGAGCTTTCGTGAATTTATATGGGGGAATAATAATTGTTTGTAGAAAGCAGTAAACATGATTCCATCTGAACATGTTTGTACAGTATCACACAAAAGAAGAGTTGCTTTATGGGCTGCCAAGGGAGAAGAAAACCATATGCCATGAAAAATGACACATGCGCCATAAATGACAGACTCTCCTCCAAAATGTGTGCCTATACTGTGGCTAGAATACTACCCTATTATCAAATGACCTTAATGCAGAATAGTAATTAAATCCCTGCAGTCATTTAAAAAAATACATTGATATAATAATAATAATAATAATAATAATAATAATAATAATAATAATAATAATACATTTATTTATATACCGCCTTTCTTAAGATCACTAGATTTCTCTAATGATTGAACTCAAGGCGGTTTACATAGGCAGACTTTCTCACAAACCCGAAGGTTTTTACAATTTACAGAATGTTCTATCTTCCAAGAACAACACTCCTACAGATCTTTCTTTCTGGATTTAGCCTTCTTTCTTTAGCCACCCGTCTGTCGTCTGCTGGCTGATGAGGCTTCCCTGCTGCCACCAGAGATGAAGTTGATTTCAGCACACTCCTCCTCCCATGAGGCAGCTGAAACTCAGCTTTTAATCAGCCGCAGTTTCCAAGGTCTGCTGCTCGCAGAGACTTCCGTCAGTCCCGAGCTCACGACCTTGAGATCTTCAGGTGTTATCTTCGGGCAAACGGAGGCATTAACCCTCTCGGCTAAATCTTCTGCCCGCTTAGTTTCCCTCAAAAGGTGCTTTGTGTTATTGTTATCGGAAAATTTCCCCATAACAAAATATCGTGGTCATGTTTGACAATTTAAATTCTGAGCAATGAAATAGGGTAATGCATCGATTTCACACATGTGTACCCAAGAAGTCCAAGGAGAATAGCTTTAAATTAGTGCACACTGTTTTAAAATTAAGGTTTCAGCATTAACTTGTTCTTACAATGAGCATAATTTGCAATTGCTTGGTACATTGATATATCTAACAGAAAACTCACTATAGGAATAGATGTCAAGCAAAGATAGATACACAAAAGTGCCCTAATCTTCAGGATAGCAATTATTGTATGTACATCCCGAGCATATTGGGATATATGGAGTTGACCCTTATGCTTTCTTTTCCAAAGTTAGAACTCTAGCCATTCAGCAATGAGTAAACTCAAGTGAGTTATGCTGTGTCAACCATAGGGAATGGAAATCAATTGTTTATTCCACTGTTCTGCATTGCATATTTTTTAAAACCTGAAAAGAGAAGATTTCTGTTGGAAGTTTTTTTTTTTTTCCAGCCAGTGGTTTCATTGAATCAGGAAGGGATGGAATTGTGCTACACAGTACTGTTGGTGTCAAAGACTCGAAGAACCGTATATGGAAGGAGGAAAGTAAGAGTTCCTGTCAGGGCCCAGCTGGGCCTGATGTGAATGGCATGATCAAAACAGGCTGGCTGCTATATTTGAAGCAAAGAACCAGAGGCGGATGGCCTGATCTATGTATGACAAGTTAATGGCCAGGCCCCACTTTGGACAAACAGAAATCCAAGGGCTAGAGGCAGATGACAGAGCCTCAGTTGGCTGGTGGTCACATTCTAGGAATGTGGAGGTAGGAAGCGAGGTGAGAGGTGTTTTTAAGCATCTGAGAAGCTAAGTCCAGAGGAATTCCCCTCAGGAACCCTGCTTGTTTTCTTAGGTCATATGATTCTTTCTGGGCTAGCTGACTATAACATCTCAACTAGAGCACAATCCTAACCTGGAGTTCGGCCGGCACAGGCCAGCATAGTATGGCCGGCACAAGGGACACCATAAAGCACATGTGACTCTTGGATCACTCTCGGAATCAGAGGGGCCAGCACACAGACATGCACCATCTTCCCTGACACCAAGTGTGGTCCAAACACACTTTACGGTGGCCGTTGTGACTGCCAAACTTTGCTGGCTGAATCCTGACTCCAGGTTAGGATAGCTCCTCTAGTGACTGTTGGGATGCTGCAGAGCAACAGAGCCAGTTCTTCTCCTCATGAGCTACCTTGGTGACTCAGAGCACCAAGACACATGAGCTCTGATGTCAGAGCCTGCTGTTGGAGACCCTTGGTATGTTTGTCCTTTGCAATTTTTTTTAGGGTGGGGGAGGGTTAAAGGTAAAGGTTTCCCCACGACCGAATGGTCTAGTTGTGACCGACTATAGGGGACGGTGCTCATCTCTGTTTCAAAGCCTGTAGAGCTGGCGTTTTGTTCGAGGACAAGCTTCCGTGGTCATGTGGCCGGCATGACTCTACGCCGTAGCGCATGGAACGCTGTTACCTTCCCACCGAAGTGGTCCCTATTTATCTACTTGCATTTTTAGGTGCTTTCGAACTGCTAGGTTGGCAGGAGCTGGGACAAGCAACGGGAGCTCACTCTGTCACGCAGTCTCGAACTCCCAACCTTCCGGTCGGAAAGCCCAGCAGCAGCTGTTTAACCCACTGTGCCACCACGTCCCGGGGGAGGGTTAGTGTACAGCAATTTAGAACTAGTGTACATTACTGGGAAAAAAAAAAGATCTTGTTCGCACAAAAAATTCAATGCAGAGTGCAGCTGGCAGCAATGTGGTACTGTAGTCACCCAATAAAGACTTGCCTGCTGGGTCAGACCAAGGGCCATCTAATTCATCATCCTCTTTTTCCCCAGGGTGGCCAGCTAGATTTAGCTGGAAACTAACAAGCGTGGCATGTGTTGTGATGGTTGTCCTTACAGTAGTTCCTTGTCACTAGTGTCTAATAAACAGAGGTATACTGCCCAGAAATAGCCTGGCACCAAAATTCCCTCATGAAGGCCCTAAAGTGACAGTAGAAAATTATTACTTTCCTATAAAAACACCTCCTCAGAACTCTTACTTATCAATCTAAGGGCCTTGTCAACCTTCTTCAGGAAGTCTTCCAACATAATGTTTTAAGACATTGTTGACAGAAGTGGTTCCATGGGTCGTTTCTGTCTCTAAAATAAAACATGTCTACATCCAAGAAAAAACTCCGTTCTGCCAAGTCATTTTGGGGGTTCTTGTCATTCATGGGATTTTCTTTGACACAGACCTCTATAAATAATGTGTTTGTCCTCAAAGAGGAACATCCCACCTAGAATTTCTTCTGAAATATTGTCCAAGGCAAAATCTGGAGATTTGAAGGAACCTTGAAACTACTGAGGAATTTCAAGGGGAGGCAACATTTCTTGAAGACTGGTAACATTTCCCAGGGAAAGATATCCTTAATATCCCACCCAAATCAAGCATGTGCCTCCTCTGGGATAAATCTTTTGCAGCTTTTGATAACTGGAGAACATTGTGCCAATCCTATTTCTTGTGCATATTTTTACGCATACACTGATTCTCACACATCTATGCAACTTAAAATATGCCTTCCAGCAGAGCTTAAGACTTCTCAATATAACTTTTCCAGCCTAAATTCTCTGTGGGTTTAGTTCCTGCTTAGCTTTTCTGGGTTTTCTATTATTGGCTTTTGTTAAGAGTTTTATTGCTTATTGTGCTGCTGCACTGTGAGTGTTTTGTTTGCTGTTTGTTGGTTTTTCTATTGCTGATGTATTCATATCTTTAGTATCTGTATTAGGTTTTAATTTGTTAGTTGTAAACCAGCTTGGGCATCCTGATGAAAGGTAGATAGGCAGGATAGAAATGCTTTAAAATAAATACGTGCCTTGTTATCCACTGGGGTTCCATTCCATTCTGGAACTCCCAGTGGATATCAAAATCAGTGGATACTGAAATAATGGAAAAATAGTTTTAAAGACTTCCAGGTTTCTTTCTCTTCCATTGTCACCCTAGAATTCATTGCTATAGACACTACACCATACTCAGCCATTAGATGGGATGAATAATGGGGAGCAGGACAAGAGTGTCATATCAAGCTGCCTTTTGTCCAGAGAGAGAAGGGGGAGGGGAGAGGAAGTAGATGCTTTGGGGTGGGGAGTGGCCCACGAAGGTTGCCTGATCAGCCAGCAAGTTCAGTAGCACTTGGAGTTTCCACAGTTCAATCATACTTGGAGAAAGAGACGGAGAAGCCTGGAAAGACAAGGAGGTTGCGGGTGCTGCAGATTTTGGGTGCTGGCTGGCCTGGTGGGTCTCAGATGGAAATTGGGATGGGGTTGGCTTATTAATGCGGCACTTGTGGGTGGGTTACAGATGGTGGGTTACAGCAAGGTGGGTTACAGATGGTGGAGTGGCGAACAAAATCAAACGGTGGAATGAAGGTCATGAGACCCTCAAGTCAAAGGTTTCTGCAGATACTTGCCCCATAGAATGCTTTGGGATCCTTAGATGGCATAACTAAATCAGGAGTCATGCTATTGTTAGCTAAGGACCCTTGATGGGTCCTGCCTTTGTTTTCCCACCCAGTTGAGGGTGCAGTAACTAGATCGATCACTTCCTGGGTTGGCTCTCAGTCGTGAGGACCCTTGGAGGTGTGAAAACGTTTCTTTGTTATACAAAAGTTGTTTTAGGAGTCCAGGGAAGTAAATATGGTCATAAATTATCAAATAGGCTATTCCAGCTGGATTTAGAGCTGGAGAGCCTTCCTGGAATTTTGGAAGCAAGACCATTCCCTTAATATTAAAGAAGTAAACAATCTCCATTCAAATTTGCTGTTGAATCCCAGAGATCTAATCAGTGTTTCTAAAACTGTGGGTAAGGGACCACTTGGTGGGTTGCAACCTGATGTCAGGTGGGTCATGGAAAAGTTGGGAGCAGTCATTCTAGAAGCTACATACCTTATTCTTGCTATATTTCTTTTGAAACTATGTGTTAACAGTTGAATTTTCAAGTGAAGGGTTTTTTTTATTTGATTTTTAGTTCAGTGCTTTTACATAATGTTTTGTCCTAATCTTGCTTTCTGCCAGGGATATTCTATGGTTGTGCAATTACTACAGTCCAAGAATGCCAGTTTGCAGTCCAGAATTGTCATTTATGTCACAATGGTGTCAGTTCCTGCTTGATGATGTCATTTCCAGCCATGACATCACTTCCAGAATGACATCACTTCTGGTGGGTCCTGACAGATTGTCATTCTAAAAAGTGGGTCTTGGTCTAAAAAAGTTTGAAAACCGCTGCCTTTGAATCAGATGTGTGCTCTTCCTAGCCTGTGGAACTTTGGCTTTTTGCCATCAAACCTTTTAATCACTGACTTACTGGTCTGGTCTGACCCTTTGCTTCCCAGGCAAATATTGACCATGCAACAATCCCTAGGAGATAAGTGGGATGGGGGTTAACAGGGATACAGCAGGAGAGGAAAAGTAAGTGCCTTGCCTCTCTGCTGCTTTCCCCCTCCCAAATTGATTCACTGAAAATGGATTTATTTATCCCAAAAAGTCTATCAGCCTTTTCAGTGTGTGGGTGTGCACGTTTAGCTATTTCAGATCAGACTGAAAATTTCCATGAGCAAATATGACGTGCAGCCGAACTTGGCCCTGTTGGTTTTATCCGTATCTTCCTTTCAATTATTATGCATTAAGATCCAGGGAACAGCATTCAACCTCCTGAAGGTCTCCTTTTCTACTCAATGGCATTTATGTTTCGTTACCCAGAAAAATACAGAACATTCTGAACTATTGTGTGAAGCACTTGCGAGATGCTTTCAATGTGTGCATTGCTGCTCTTCTGATGAACTCTTATGTTTCTGATGTTGCAATGCAACATCAATAGTTGCCAAACCATTAACAATGATTCATGCACAGCCATTCAAAAAAACTAAAAACTTCTACAGTAGCAACCAGGAAACGAAAGATAAAAAATGACATACCCTAAGAAGAGGGGAGAAATGAACAACTGCTCAGTTTGCAGATATTTCACATAATGAGGATGTTTTGAACTTACCTGCATTCCAAATTTCAAGTTTCTAGATGGTATAGAGAAGCCAAATTACACACATGTGGATGAGTCAGTAGCAAGCCTACTTTTAGATGTGCATGTTGCACTCTGCAAGCACTCTGGCTGCTACTAAAATCTCACCAAAACTGATTCCATGTAGAGGTAGAGCAGAACAGACAACTGTTTCATTCTCTGTGTGATTTTATTTCCCCTGTGCTAGTTATTGCACTGTTTTCTGTTAAATAGTAAATTTCATCTGTCATGTCCCACATATTAGATATATGATAGCTAATAATATCCCATATCCCCAACTTTTTTAGTTGTCGGGACACCTTGGTGTTCCTGAAATCTGTACCATAGTTTAGCATTCTAAGGGTGCAATCCTAACCTGGAGTTAGGCACGCACACACGCACGCATGCACGCACGCACGCACACACACACACACACACACACACACACAGAGAGAGAGAGAGAGAGAGAGAGAGAGAGAGAGAGAGAGCGAGAGAGAGAGAGTTAGGCCTGCAAAGTTTGGCCAGCACAAGGGACCCTGTAAAGTAAGTTTGGGTTTCTCCAAATCCTGGTCTCCTACCCCTTGGAATGTTGGTAACCACTCATATCAACGGGTCAAAACTTTCAAATACCTTGGGATCATTTTCCATCACCGTCACAGTTGGCTCCCTCATCGGAAATCGGCTATTTCATCTTCTTCACTCCACTTAAATGCTGTTGCTCCATTCCACTTTACGAGTGGTAATCAGTACGTTCCGGCTGCTCTTCAAGTTTTTAAGATTAAAATTCTCTCTCAACTTCTTTATGGTGTTCCCAACTGGATCGAGGCCATGAATAAAGATTTGGACCACGTGGCGGCCTCTTTCCTCCGTCGTATCCTGGGGATCCCGAATTCCATTATACTCTCAACATTGATTTTGGAACTTGGGATCCACTTACCCTCCACCATTGCCTGGTCCCACACTTTCAAATTTTGGTTACGTATCCTTCTAGACTCTCAACCCTACTCCCTCCTTCAGGATCTCCTTAAAGATCCTTATTCCCTTAGGTGGGTTGATCGTATTGAATCCAAACTTCAATCTTTGGATATTTCTCTGGAGTCCCTCGCAGACGTTAGTATTGACAGGGCCCATGCTATAATCAAATCCAAACTTTGCGAACTTGAATATCAACAACTCTTTGCCAATATTAATCCTACCTGTTCCCCTCAGTACTTCAGTTTGCCTCCTTCCCTTGGTCTTCCCTCTAATTACTTCAGGGAATTGATTAATATAACCCCAGCAAGAGGCAAGCATTCATGCTCGCCAGGTTTAACATTTTTCCATCGGCCGTTCATGCAGGTAGATTTTTAAACATCCCCCGTGATGATAGGCTTTGCTACTTCTGCGCTCTCAAACCGGACACTATGGCTCATATCCTATGCCACTGTCCCGCTCTTCAAAATCTATGAGTCCTATAACTTGAACCAATGCTGACTTCCATCTATAGCTCTTCTGCAGATCCTCTTCCCCTTCTCCTGGGTGACAGATCTGCATCTCTCTCCGACTTGATAGCGGATTTTCTTCTTGCTGTCTCTAGGAAAAAACCCCTTCCTGATTTATTTTCCGTTCTGTTTTTACTTGCACCCTGGTTGGCTTTGATGCATTCTGCTCCCCCTTGCTGATGGGATGGTATTGTACTGTTACTGTTTATTTTTATGCCAATAAAAGGTTCTTGACTTGACTTGAAGTAAGTTTGGACTTTTCGTGGCGTCAGAGAGGCCAGCACACAAACATGCACCATCCTCCCTGACTCTGAGTGATCCAAATGCACTTCACGGTGTCCCTTGTGCTGGCCAAACTTTGCTGGCCTAACTGTGCTAGCCTAACTCCAGGTTAGGACTGCGCCCTAAGTGATTTAACCATTCCCCATTTGACAGAGAGAGAAATAAAAATACTTCTTTCAGCTGTCTACTCATCTGAGCTCCTCGGAGAAAGGGCTGGACAATAAATAATAAGACATTCATAATAATAAACACAGGGTGACTTGTGGAGATTTTAACCTTCTGGAACTGTGGCAGTACCAAAACCATTACCCCCACACTCCCAATAAAGACAGCAGACCGTTGTTGGAGTAGAAGAGGGCCACTTTATTGAATAACAAACATAGACTGGCAACAAGGACTGCCCAACACTAACATGGGAGGCAAGGGGGCGAAAGGAGGGGGTGAATGTGACCCCACCCTCCTTCGCCCCTTTAGGTGCGGAGTGCTATCTCGGGGCGATAACCCTATCGGTCATCCCCCCGCTGTAACCTCATTGGGCGAACCAAACAACTCCGGTCAGTCCCAGCTCTTAAGCTGGCTGACCGTCCTAGTTGCCCCTTCAGGGACCAAGGCAGCTGGCACCTCCGTGCCAGTCAGTGGGCTTCTCCCGGCCTCTCCAAGAGTCGAGCGGGCCTCACTGGAGCTGCCGAGATCCCCCCATGACCTTGCTGCCCTGGCATGGACACCGTGAGCTGCCTGATGTTGCTTGCCCTTACCCCGCACCTTTCATGCCATTAGGGAGGACAACCTGGCATTTGTCCTTCCTCCTCCCATCCCCAATACAAATGCACACAGCCCTTGTTGCAAGTCTCTGAGGAAGATGTCATTGCCGGACAGCGAAAGGTGTACCCCATCACCCCGAGAAAGGGTCGGCATCAAATGTACTATGCCAGGGTGCCAGATGACAGCACCCCCCTGACACACTACCACCCTGCCCAGGTAATGATTGACTCTTTTGCGTGCAACGTCTATCCTGCGCACACTGCGGGCACTGTGCCAGACGCACCTAGGCAGCATGTTGGACCACAGGAAGTGCACACCCAGGAACCAACTTCTGAGTGTGGCAAAGTCCCTGCACGCCTGGTGATGCAGCGAGATCGTGGTTCGCTGCCCCAGGTCGTTTTCGCCAAGATGGATTAATATTACCTGAGGGGGTGGCCCACTGGATAGCAGCTCATGAAGGAATGGCAATAGCTGATCCCAGCGCATGCCTCTTCGCGCCGCCCAAGTGACGTGTGCCAGCGGACCCAAACCCAGCTGAGAACCGAAACTGGTGCAGAGGGCCCTTTTTCTAGCCCAAAAAACGATCGAGTGTCCGCAGATGACAACCCGGACAGGGCCTGGCCGGGATGGACCTGTCAGAACAAAGAACAAAATGAGAGTGCAATCGCCTCACGCACAGGCCGCCACAGGGGCCTAACAACCCCCCGCAGGGGAGAGTGCAACCAGCACTAGACCAAACACAGCGCAGGTCGCCGCAGTGACCTGGAACCAACCGGGGCACACAGACCCCCCGAAAGGCCTAAGCCTCAGGCAAACCCCCGCAGGGGAGCCAAACACAGCGCAGGTCGCCGCAGTGACCTGGAACCAACCGGGGCACACAGACCCCCCGAAAGGCCTAAGCCTCAGGCAAACTCCCGCAGGGGAGCCAACTGCAGGTCTTCCCTGCTGCCACGTGGCGTACAACCAAGGCACTCTGGCCTTCCGACCCCCCCCCCCCAATGGTTCAACGAACGTAAAATGTAGGCACCGGATTTCCAACGGCCTGTTCTCTTAATAGCCGTGTCCGGAAGCCCCATGCGTGCCGCTATAGAGGCTGCCCCCATCCGAAAGGAGTGAAGCCCCAATGGGCCCTTCAGCCAACCCAGCCTATTGGTTGCTTTCTTAAGAACTGAACCGAATTGGTATAGTGTGTGTGTGTGGGGGGGGGGGGAGTTGCGTCCAAGTGCCTAAACAGCGGCCCAACTTCTGATGGGGCTTCACTTAAAAACTGTTCCATGGCCAGGACCGGGCACAAGGTGGTATCCTGGGCTCTGTGCAATCTCACCCATTGTCCAGCACCCTTCTGATCCATCTTAGACTTATATATAAGAAGGCTAATGGCATCAGGGCAAAGTCTGTGGTCACCCTGTTGCAGGGCCCTGTCCCCGACATTTTTAGACTTGGCCAGTATCTGAGAAGGTCAGAAGGCTCCAAAAAGGAACACTACACAAACTGCCCTGAATAAGCAAAATTCAAACTGGGAGGAGGAAAGGGATTGAAACTCCCCAACTAGGGCAACCAACATGGCCATTGTAATAGGGCGTCGTGTGTCACGTGAAACAGGTGACTCCCTCCGAAACCCCTCTAACATACGGTGGACCCTGAAGTCAAATGCCGTGTCCTTTAACCCAAGGCATTTGGATTGAAAAGATAGCGCAGCCAGGAAGACAGCCACTGATTTCGCAGCTAGCTGCCTGTCCCTAATATCCAAGAGGAATCTCATTATATGATCCACCAGGATGGGCCAGATGTCACCTAGCCCTGTTTTTTCGTGAAAGGAGTGAAATGTTATAAGCTTACTAGTATAGCTGGCCCTTGAAGATGGTGCTAGGGACGCCCGCATGGCCCCTCAGGCTCTGAGGAGCCAAGGTTCCAAACCCACGGTGGCAGGGGCTCTGGATCCACCGACGCCTCTGGAGCCAATTGCCGGAAACGCTCTTCCTTCAGGCGAGAAAGAGCGTCGGCGATGTTGTTCTGTATCCCAGGGTCATGTCTTGCCACAAACTGTGTGTTGTTACACAGGCATAGGAGAAACAAAGGCTCTCACGAGAGACATGACCCTGGGAGACTTTGATGTTTGATGATTCACGATGTGAACAACTGCTAAGTTGTCACACCAGAATCGAACGGAGGCGTCGCGGAAATCCCGAGCCCATATGAAGACAGCCAGCACAATAGGGAAAGGTTCCAGGAAGGTAAGGTCCCTGGTCATGCCAGCTTCATGCCAACTGCTCGGCCACAGAGCGGCACACCATTTTCCCCTAAAATACAAACTGAACCCTAAGCCCGCAGCTGTGTCAGAGCTGACCTGCATTTCTGCTTCAATTAGTTGCAGGTCCCTCCAAAAAGAAATCCCGTTAAAATGCTCAAGGAACCGGAGCCACATATCCAGGTCCTTGTGCATGTCTGCGGAAATCCTGATCCTGTGGGAGGGCCGGCTGACCCTACCCAGTGCTATCACCCAGCAGGCGAAGTTGAGGTGCCCCACCAGGGATTGCAGGTCATGCAGTGAGATCTTACGCGCTGAGCCTGCAGCTTTTATCAAAGCCATTGCCTTGTTGATTTTTTCCGCGGGGAGATAGCTTTGCTGAGCCTGGGAATCAAGCTCTACCCCTAGGAAGGTCAGACACGTGGCTAGGCCTTCAGTTTTTTCCATGGGCCAGTGGAACTCCCAGCTCCATGCAAAGCTCGGTAAAGTTTTGCAGGAGGCACTCACAGATGCCACTACCCAGAGGGCCAGCAAACAGGAAGTCATCCCAGTAGTGAGGTTCTCTGCAGATGAGGGGGATGACGGGGGGTGCCGGGACCCTAAGCCCCCACAAGACCTTGCACTAGCTGCCTGGCTGCTTCTTTGTCCGGGTAGTGCCTGAGTGCGCGAGCCAAAGCACCGATCCTTACCGGTGTTGGCCCCTTACTGCAGTGGGGCGGGAGGCTGCTGTTGTCCTCCCCCCCTCTTGCCGCCTTGACCTGGGGGCCGGGCTCCTTGTTTGTTACCAACTTTGGGGCAGACAGACTGCATGTCTACCCCCACGGAGACCACAGAGATGGGCCAATGAACAGCGGGTTCTTGAGCATTTTCCTGCTGGATTAAATTCAAAGCAGGTATGCAGGAATTGGACCCACTGAGCACCAGCCGGTGCCTTGTTCTGCTCCGCCCTGACACGGGCAATCAAATGCCCACTGTCAGAGCAGTTGCCGAAGACTACCTTGCTGGCACGACCAGCTGAAACAAAAGTTCCCACTGTAGGGTCCTCCAATCCAAGGAGGGAAGCCCACAATCTGAAATGCTGGTCATAGGCTTCCTAAGCCGTGCCAGCGTAATCTCTAAATGTCCAAATATTTAAATATGGTCAATGTCCAAATATTTAAATAGTGCCGTGGCCTTTGTGGGGTACATCTGAATGATGACAGATGCATAGATGCATCATAGATGCATTAACCAATTGGCCCATGTCAATTTTACGCTTCCTAATTGTTTCTTTAAGAACATGAGAACATAAGAAGAGCCCTGCTGGATCAGGCCAAAGGCCCATCTAGTCCAGCTTCATGTATCTCACAGCGGCCCACCATGTGCCCCAGGGAGGCATGAGACAACAAGATGCTTGCATCCTGTTGCCACTCTCCCGGACTGCTTGACCGCACTTTGGGGTTGGTTCTGGTTCCATTTGGAGGAGGCCAAATATGTTGATAAATTTGCCCCTCCAAATTTTTTCTTTCACTGAGAGGGCCAAGTGGCCCCCCCCAATGGAAGAGCTATGTCCCCATAAGCTAGTCTGGGGTACTTATTGGACTCGGTAACCTAACCCCCGGTTGGCTGTGCATTTTGTGTTGGACCCAAGAAGAAACCCAATGGGGGGGGGGAACATATGCTCCCACCGATTGCTGGGGCATTTGAATTCCCCCAATACCACCCACGAAGGGGGACATGCTATGTATCGGGAGGTTCCATCCCCCTCAACCAATCAGTTGTGGCATGCCTCGAACGGCACTGCCACTTTTAGGGTTGGCACTGCCACATGATTATTGTTCCTGTGGGTTTTCAATGTCTCCCCTGTCCTCAGTGTTTGTCCCCCACACTGTATTGGGTGTGTCATGTGATGCAGTAAATACTGCGCCTGATTCCATGGTGAGTCAGCTGCTCGTGCTCTCAAGTGGCGTCAGGGGCTCAGCCTGGTCCTGGCGTGCATCCTATGAAGCAGGTGAAGAAAGAGAGCAGGCGTGTTGCCAGCGCTTCTGGTCGGAGCAGTCCTTTTGGATGAAAGATATTCCATTAAACACGCCCCTTTACCTGGTCGCGATGCCCTCTGCCCAATTTGTTGCTCATGAGAAGGGTTTCCCCCCTTATTTCGACCAGCCCTTCTCAAGGCTTTAGCTTTGCGCCTGGATTCCAAGCGGTCAAGCACGGCCCATAATGCCCCTGCATCCTCCCCCCCCCAGAAGATGATGAGGTGATTTCAGGCCTGGGAGAATTCCGGTTCTGGGGTTTCTTGCCCTTTTTCTGCTGCTTTTTTCCAACCATTTTGCAAAATGCTGCCCTCTGCAAGTCTTGTTAAGCATAATCCTCCTTTCAGGCAAACGAGTGCAACAATGTTAGCAGCTCTGCTGCCCTCTGCTAGGTCTTAGTAGCAACCCAAACTTGCAAAATGAGTGTGTGGAGGGCGGGGGAAAATTGAAACAAAATAACACTGGTTCTGGGGTTTCCCGCCCTTTTTCTGCTGCTTTTTTTCAACCATTTTGCAAAATGCTGTCCTCTGGTGGTCTTGTTAAGTATAATTCTCCTTTCAGGCCAGCGAGTGCAACTATGTTAGCAGCTCTCCTGCACTCTGCTAGGTCTCCGTATCAACTTAAGCTTGCAAAGTAAGTGGAAGGCGGGAAAAACCACAGACTAGCAGCCCAAGCCTGCAAAATGAGTGAGAGGGATAAGGGAAAGGCACAGGCAAGCAAGCCCCAGCCTGCAAATTGAGTGAGTGGAAAGAGGGAAGACACGGGCTAGCAACCCGAAACTTGCAATGAATAAATGGGAGGAGGGAAACCCTGGCTGTTAGCTGACAGCCAAGCACAATAGCAATGCCTCTATGCCATACACAGGGCATCCCCACAAGCCCACCGATCCTCCCGCAATTCCCCGCAAATCCCCCAGTGATACAAGCCTGACGGAGGGTAGGCATTTCAAAAAACGTGCTGCCAGCAATGTCGCTTGACCCGTCCTGCATTCCTGAAGCGATGGGGGGTGGGGGTCAAAGTCAGTGAGTGTTGGAGGGGAAGGCCAGACGCGCAGCAATTTCAAGGGAGCTCCTTTCTGCAGCATCTGAATCCTTCGCCGTCCGGGATCACTCTGGCAAGGCAGCGTGAGAGACGCTCATGCTGCACACTTACCACCCTCCCGGTGGCCCCTTCCAGCCAATGGCTGCTTGCCACGGTCTGCTGGTCCCCTGGGAGGCGGGGCCAAGGGGACCGTTAGTGCGTGAAGGCACCAACGGCCATTATGAATATATGCTATGTGATCCATAGAACAAATACAACAATGTGCCATTTTCACACATTTCAATTGATTGTACTGCTTTTTATTTCATATTTTATCGTTTTAGTGATGTTGAAGCATATTACTTACTTTGGGATATACGTGTGTTCCCCTTTTTATTGGAGAAATATAAAAATATCCCATTTTAAAATTTTCCTAGAAATTGGAAGTCATTGGTCTGTGTACATACTAAATGTATTTGATGATGTATTCAATCTTGGATCCTCTAATAAAAGAAAGGTGGTGTATAAGTTGGGTTTTTAATACATCAATTATTATTATTATTATTATTATTATTATTATTATTATTATTATTATTATTATTATTAT
>JAJKFI010000035.1:9167392-9187689 GCA_029204185.1 Lerista edwardsae | reverse complement strand
ATTATTATTATTATTATTATTATTATTATTATTATTATTATTATTATAATATTCTGGTTTCTTTCAATGTGCTCCTTTCTAATGTGCTCTTTTCTTTCTTTTGTCCTTTCATTTACATGCTTTCCTTGGTACAGCTGACCATTTAGGAATTGAATTCATGGGTAAGCTTTTATTCTAATTTTCATGCTGCTTATATTAAAAATCTCCAAAGAATATTGTGCCCCATTGTGTGGAAGAATTTCAGGCACTGTACAATGTTTCGAAGCATCATCATTAACTATCATGATGACATGTTGAACAGCCATGTTAGCCTGGTTTTATACACACAAAAATTTAAATTTCATGAAAACATACTAGAAAATGAGGACACCATATCCTTGCAAGTCCAAACGCTGCTTGGGGAGGGTGGTTTTGAGCTAGAAAAGGGCAGAGAAAAAAGGGTTAACGGCTTCTCTGTGCACGCCTTTCAGAAGCCCAATATTTGGGCTAAAGAAAAAGAGAAAGAAAGAATTATGCAATACCGTTTCATATGTATTTTTGAGCCTTGGAAAATCTTTTTGAAGATAACGAGAAACACTGGCATTACAATCTTTTTTTTTTTATTTTACTCTAGCAAGAGAGGCTGAAACTCAGCATGCCCTATAAGATAGAGGAATGTTCTAGAACAGCACTTCCCAAAGTCATGGGTCACAACCAGTGGTGGGATTCAAATAAATTAACAACTGGTTCTATGATGTCATAGCCAGAGCCAAAAAAAACCCGAAGCCAGCCGAGGTAAGTGAGTGGGCGGGGCCCGGCCATTTAACAACCGGTTCTATAGAACCTGGGCGAACCCCCTGAATCCCACCACTGGTCACAACCCACTATTGGGAAGCAAAACTGGGCTATTCATCTTTAAGGGGAGTGGCCCAGTTTTGGGTGTCCCAACTGCACCACAGAGATTGGGGTGCCGCAGATACCCAGGAGCTTGTTCCCTTACCTGGGAGGTCAGGAAAACCTTCTGCAGGATTGGGGAGGCCTGCAGCCCCTGCAGGTCTCCCCAAACCCACAAAAAGCCCCAATTTTCACTCAGATGTGCACTTATGGTTTTTGTGTGAAAAAGGAAGTGTGCTTCTGAACACAAATTGGGGCTTCTCCTGGCTTCAAGGAGTCCCACAGAGGGGCTGCAGGCCTCCCCAGCACCACAGAAGCCCAACACCACCACCTAGGTAAGGGGACAAGCCCCTGGATGCCTGTGGCACCATAATCACTGTGGTGCTTGGGAACTGCTGTTCTAGAAAATACTTCCTCTTTTTCCTCTTTTCCAAACACAAAGGAAGTGATGAGGCAAGCAGATAATTGGGAGCTGTGATAGATGCCTATGCATTTGTTCAATGAAAGTCTGTTACTGTTGGAAGTAATGGATGTTTCTGAGCAGTCCTTATTCACAAGCAACAATAGATGATGTTGAAGCTGATATTTGTTTGCTTGAAATACACATGCTCTCTTGAAAAGGCATGCCCCATTAGATCTGGGACTGACTCAGAACGAGGTTCACAATACCCTTTAATACTACTACTGCCCATGCCAATTTCTCACCTTTGTTGGTAGCACTCCCAACTCCTTTACAGTGCAGAAGGGGATAACCAACAGTGGGCAGGGGTCCCAAATTGGGTCCCTTTCCTGGAGTCTTTTCTTGCTGCTGGCTATTCATTTCCTCCCTGCAGAGGTGAGGATTTACTGCTAGAGAAGAGGGTCATGGTAGAGAATGGCAGAATAGGGGTATGTGCAATAGCCATTTGAGTTTTGAAGACTTCCTTTCGAACAGTCAAAAAAACCTCTTGAAGCTTTTCTAGCATTCCAGACAACGCATGAAAAGCCCAAATGGTTTTGGATGTTAGCTGGGGGCAAGGAGTTTTGCACATCACAAGCAGAAAGAAATGCTCTAACACGCTAGCAAATATAACAAACAAACTGATGGAGGAAAAGCCTCCCTTGTACAACAGAAGGAATGCGATAGAAATTGTAGGTTTGACTTCTCCCGTATGAAAACAGTTTCTCAACACTTGCTATTTGTCTTATGTTTTCAAATGCACTCAGATAGTACTGTTGGCACATAAAGGAAAAAAATGGACACTGATACAGTGAAACCTGTTTTTTGACCTTTGGTTTTACTTATAACACTAAGAAGAGAACTCTCCAATTCCTGCATTATGCTGGAGAAGAAGCTCCAGACAGCCCAAGGTGCCTTGTAGATTGTTGCCCCAATCCTATCCCCCATCAGGTTATGCAATGCAGCCATGCCATGGAGGTGTGTGGTGTGTGCTACAGTGGGGGGCATCAGGTTGTCTCCTCGAGGTAAGGGACATTTGTTCCTTTACCTGTGGCTACCCACTAATGGCCCCTAATGGCCTATGGATGTCCTTGGACCTATGCCAGCAATTGAGCTAGTGTAAGACCATGGACAGTAAGGAGGCACCTTGGGCCAAATTTGGGGGGATAGGATCTGGTGACCAGTTTGAAAACTTGAGTTTTCTGCTGAGATCCACTGCCTCTGACCTGTTCCCATCTCCTGCTGCCCCCCCCCAAAAACTGCCCAGATACTTCCTCTGCCTTCCCCCTCCCTGCCCACACCTCCGACACCATCTTACCAGAGTGTGTCTCCTGGAGCCACCATTCATTGTTTGTGGCAGTGGCTGGGCAGCATAGATCAGAAGTCGCCATTTCATACTGCCTTAAAGCAGATTGCACTGCTAGAAAGCAAGTTCCAGTAGCGTGGGAAGCGACTCGGCTGCATAACCCTAATACACAAGCCAGAGTTTAAACTATAGAAGCAAGCAAACCAGCAAGCTACAGAGACAGCAAATGAGTATCATGACAAGCTTAAGCCACTTAGCAAGCATCATCATACAGCACTACTGCTCAGCCCAGCAGAGAAAGCACCAGCTTTGTAATAGCGATACTAGACTTACAGAACTGCTAGGTCTTGCGTGCTCCAGTTGAATGCAAATGGATGAAACCTTTCTCACTGAAAGGTCTGTAAGAAGCAAGACTGATAAGCAGCAGGCTAGTACATCTCACTGTGTGGAAAGGGGCTTGGTCTCCAATAAGTGTTCATAGTTTACAGCCCAAAACAAGTAACTTGAGTAACCTGGGATGTGACCAAAGCTGAATCAGTTAGGAAAGGACGTTCCAGCTTCTTCTGCAATGGCTGCTGTCTCTGTAACATGCCTGTCCTGCAAAAGGAAAAGCTAGCAAAAATAGGGCTGGGAGAATCATTTTGCCAAAGCATGTGGAATGAAGCAAAAGCTGCAACAAGCTTGGAACAAACAAGCCAAAGCCCCAGGTAAATCAAATCAACCAAGAGCTGGGCAATGAAGAGAATTACAATTTTGGAATAAAAGCAAAAGGGAATAAGCAAAAGGGAATAATAAAAGCAAAAGAAAATAATACTCAAAAAGATGCAGACAGTATCCCAGCTGTTTGTGGGGGAAGCACAGAAGTACCCTCATAGGTGGAAACATCTACAAAAGAGCTATGTGGAGGAACTATAAAAACTCTAGCTAAAACAGCCTATGGAAGCCTAAAGCAATAGTCAATACTTGGACACACCACAGTGTATGCACACAGTGTGCCCTTGGTATCTGCGGGGCATCCGTTCCAAGACCTATCTATCCACCCGCGGATACTGAATTTGGTGAATAATGGAATCCAAGCGGGGGGGGCAGGTCATGGTGCTGCAGGACTTACCTGGGGGTCATAGCAGGCCTTCCAGAGGTTGTGTGTGGCCTCCCTACATCTCAGAAGTCCTCCCAGATGTGACCAGAAGGCACTTCTAGGTGCCAGCATGAACTGGAAGTGTCTTTCGGTTGTGTCTATGAGGCCATCCAGCTGTTGGCTTGACATCCACAGATACACAAATCTGCAGATGCCAAGCCCACAGTGGAGGGCACACTCTATGAGTCCAAAAAGAAATTAAAAATTAAAGGCAAATTCCATCCTGTGGTAAAGCATAAAAACACCATGCCCACACAGATTTCTGGGTAGCTGAAAGACGTTTAGGTTCACGCTTGTTATGGATTAGCCAGTGATCTGAGCATTATGCAGGCTTCCATCAAAGTAGACAACATAGTAAGAGAATTATGCAGTCAGATTTCCAGGAACTGGGAAAGTCAAAGATTACATATTCATGAAACTGTGACTCAGGTCACATAAACTGTGACTCAAGTCACATAAACACAAAGATCAGAAGCACGTAGAGATTGTAGAGATGACCAAGGACCAGTGCTCAGTCACTTGCGGCCCAATCCAATCAGTGCTTTGGACAGTGCTTTGGATGCAGGCCTGTGGAGAGACCGAATATGGGAATGGGGAGAGGAAGTACATTGGTGTTAGCTGCTGCATTGTCCCAGATGGGAAAACTCAGAGCTATGTCAGCTCTGTTGCTGACTTAATTCTGAGAAGCCTGCCTAGTCTTGTCCTAGGCCAGACTGAGGAGTGTCTGGCCTAGGACAAGACTTTGGGATCTGGCAGTCCCAGCCCAGGCTTGTCCTGTCCCATCCTAATCCCTGTCCCTTTCCTCACCTCTCCACTGATGGGGTGCTGCCTGTGGCCATTGTGAACCACACTGCTAGTGGCACAAGGCCTTCTAGCTTCTGCTGCACAACCAGAAGGGCTTCTTCTATGGCAGGGCCATCTTTGCCGGAGCGGATCTGGCAGTAAGTAATGTTAGTTAACATTTCGGCGGGGGCTGAAGACCTTTTTATTTCAAAAAGCTTTTAACTGTTGAGAGGCTATATCTCTCTATCTCTTTAACTTTATTAATCTTATGATCCATGGGGTTTGTTGCTTGCTGTTTTTAAATTTTTAATTGTATTTTAACATTGTTTTTAATTGTTTTTTAATGTAAACTTTGTTTTTATTGCTTTTTTATTGTAATGCCGCCTTGAGTGCCTTTGGGCAAAAAGGCGGGATATAAATTCAATAAATATAAGTTCATAAGAACATAAGAACATAAGAAGAGCCCTGCTGGATCAGGCCAAAGGCCCATCTAGTCCAGCTTCCTGTATCTCACAGCGGCCCACCAGGTGCCCCAGGGAGGCATGAAACAACAAGATGCTTGCATCCTGTTGCCACTCCCTTGCACCCGGTACCAGTAGCCCACCACCTTTGTAAGGAGGTTGCACAATCCATCATTGCCTATAGCCCACGATGGACCAAATCCAAATTCAATTAATAATAATAATAATAATAATAATAATAATAATAATAATAATAATAATAAGAAGAAGAAGAAGAAGAAGAAGAAGAAGAAGAAGAAGAAGAAGCAGCCGCCAATTTTTTGAGTGGATAGGATCGGGCCAGTACAGTGGATCTGTGAAAGTGAATAATCAGGAAAAGTTATCTACTCCCTTCAAGGCCAATCTAATGACTCTGAACTTAAAGGATTTGTGATTACAGTAGAAGAGAGGAGAGATCCAAGCAATCACCAGCAATTCATCTCATTTCAAGGAACCATTTGCTAAGGAGGGAAGATAATAAAATGAAGCCATCCAGCGGATCAAGTGATGAACACAAAAAGGAACAGAAAAATGGACCCCAACTTCAACACAAAATTCTATGAAAGAGAGGCATCCACCAAAATACTTGAAAGTTCACACATGTAGTGAAGTGGATAGGAAATAGCAAATCAGCATGATGCTATGGCTTAACATTCATGTAGTATTTTGTAAGCCCAGCCCCGTGTCGTCGTCCCCATTTTGCTGGTCGCCAAAACAGGGAGTACTGTAGGCTGGAGGGGCCCCACAAAGAAACTTGGGAGAGGCAAGGGAAAATACTTTTTCCTTACCATTCCATAAGCCCCTCAATTATCTATGGGCCTCCTTGGCATGTGCGCACGCTCGCATGCGCACACACACACACACACACTCCTGTGGCACATCCAAAGGGGAAAAAATTGGTTGTATTGGGAAGCTCCAAAGAGGATAGCACCTTGGCACACATTGCTCATGCTGGAATACACCCCCTCCCACCTCGGACGCACACCTCCCACCCCTTGTTCCATCCAGGAACGTTCTCCCCCACCCATGGAACACCTCTCCCCACCAGTGTACCAGGACAGGCAAAGCTTCTCCCAGGGTGCCACTTGTCTCTGCAGGTGACCCACAAGCACGTGGCAATGTACACTATTGGAACAGAGTTTACAATACCATAAAGTGCATTCTGATGCATGTACAGACAGAAAAGATATAGAAGAGGACATGTGGAATGATGCAAAGATTGGAGTACCTTCCCAACGAGGGGAGGGCTAAAGCGTTTGGAGTTTATAGCTTAGAGAAAAAAAGATGACTAAGCAGGGACATGACAGATTTATCACAATCTGAATGTCATGGAGAGAGAGAAATTTCTCTCACTTGCATATATCATAGGATCTCAGGGTCACCCAATAAAGCTGAAGTTTCAGGACAGACAAAAGAGAGAACTTTTCAGTGATGAAATTCAGGGTGCAATCCTGACCTGCACTGGAACAGGCAGCTTGGCTGGCCAACACTGTGTCCAGTGCAGGTTGGGAGGCCACTGGAGCCTCCACAGGGCAAGGGCACATTTGTCCCCTTGCCCTGGGGTAAGCCCCAGCCAGGCTGTGGGGCTGCTCAGATCTGCGCCTGTTGTTTAGCAGGTGCAAGTCTGATGAGCCACAGTGGCCTGGGGGTGGGAGTTGGACGTGGCCTAATGGCTGCACCCATACTCCTCCTCCCTCCTGGGGCTGCCCCGCCCACAGGAACGCCCTCCCCCAGCACTGTTCCACCCTCCCTTTCACCTTCCCTCTGCCCAGAAATGGCTCTGTGCTGGCCGAACTCAGCCGGCATGGGACCCACTTACCTGTCAGTTATAGCAGTGGGGCTGGACCGATACAGCTGCCTACGGGGGCCCAGTGCCCATTGCACTGGTGCGCACATGCTTTACGGCACGTTTGCGACACTGCAGGGCAGACACAAGTAGCTTGCGTCAACACAAGGCGGGGTTAGGATTGCTTTGCCCCTGTCACAAGTGGCGATTGGACTGCCCCATGGCTGTTGGAAGATAAGGAGGGAAGGCAGGACAATCCATGCCAACCTGAGCCGCTTAGAGGAAGAGCAGGATAGAAACGTAATAATTGTAACGCCAACATACATGGTTAGAATGGGATTGCAGTTGATTCTCACCCAAATGGAGGGATAAATCTGCCCCACAGGCATCATACAAGAAATGTAGCGGCAGCGACGTCGGCAGCTGCCACGTGCCTGTGGCAGCGACCCGTATCGTAGGCAGGGGTGCTAAAAGCACCAAGGTTTGTGTCTGCTTGGCTTAGATGCTTAACCTGTATGAGACCCACCAGCCAGTGGGACTGTTGTGTTTTGTAGGTCAGGACGGCACGGGTCAGCAAGCGCCTATCAGCTAATGTAGCATCTTCCTTTAGAAGCCCTCAGCGGATGCCTCTGTGAATTAGAAAACACAAACCTGTCATTTCTGGAAGGCAGTTTGCCGACTCCCTTTCGAAAGTGCTTGAGATGTGCAAAGGCACCGAGTCAGCCAACATTCCGCAGGAAGGAATCACAAGCAGACGTGTCGTTTCCCCGCATTGTTGCTGCAGAAGTTCTCCCACCATCGGCTCCTTTTGTTTATGTCTCGGCTTATGGCGGCGTGAAATAAACCATTGTTTTGACAGACTCCTGTGAAGGAACCTTATAAAAATCCAAGCAAACAGCAGTTAAAAAATGCTGTGTGGGAAGTCAGCTTATTCGGCAGGGTTTGGACACCGGCTTTTGTGATGAGTTTGTTTTCCATGGAAATATTTGAGCATTTCACAAGTGGGATTTTATTGAGTGCCGGAGAAGCAGTAAAAGTCTGGGCTGCTTACAAACAGACATGTCCCTAGCCCAATGGTTCCCAAAGTGAGATGTGGCTCCCCAGGGAGCTGTGGAATTCTTGCAAGAAAACCAAAAACAAAAACAAAACACCATCGCCCTATACAGTGTATAGCAGTGTTTCCAAATCTGTGGGTCATGACCCACCATTGGGAAGCAAAACTGGGCCATTCCTCCCTAAGAGTAAAGCAGGAAGTGCTCATCACGCACAAAATGGGACTTTATTCTGCATTGGGGAGGCCCACAAGAGTAAGCTGCATACCTCCCAGACCCCCTCGGACTCAGCACGCACACCCCCAGGTAAGTGTTAAAGCTGCTGGGTGTCCCGTGGCACCGTAGTCACAGTTGTGCCATCGGGATGCCCCTGCAGCCCCAGGCCCTGCCCCCGCAACTACTTAGCAAGTTCCCAATGTCTGAGTAGCACTTTGGGGATAGCTAGTGTATAGAATTGTAGCCTTAATGGGGAGCCGTGGCTAATGGCCCAGTAGGTCAAGGGATATGCCAATCAAAAATGTTTGGGAACCTCTGCCCTAACCCATGGCAATGGTGACAAGACACAATCTCAGGATGTGTTTTTATTTACAACTTTTATTTCTTATGCAACTGAACAAATGTTTTCCAAACTGTGTTCCAAGGTACCCTTTTTGTGTTTCTCTTTGTCATATTTGAAATGTATTGTAGAATGCCTGGAAGGACAATAAAAAAATAAATCCTGAACATTTCACAGAGGAAAATAAGGGCAGCTAATATGCTGCCCAATAACAAGCATGCTAACAGCACAATCCTATGTAAGTTTACTGAGAAGTAGGTCCCACTGTGTTCAGTGGATAGAGGTGTTTCTTTCTTATTTATTTATTTGTTTGAAGGATTTATACCACGCCTTTCCCATGCTGAAGCAAATGCCCAAGGCGGCTTAGATGGGCAGGCTAGTCTAAACCACCATTTTCCAATGGGATTTTTACAAATGTACAGTATTCTGTGATTCATAGAATCCTCAGTCCCAGATGTAGCCTTTACTGCAGTGATGTCATTCAGGGGGAACGGACCAGAACGGGCGTTCCGGATCCTAACGGGCTCCGTTCCGGGTTTTTGGTTTTTTTCCCCAACATTTGAATGTGCCTCGCCTCCGCCGACAAGTGCCAATCAAAAGTGAGTTTCTGTTCCTAAATCATTTGAATGACACCGCTGCTTTACTGTGTGGTTCTCTCTGGCTATGTGCCATCGAGCATCAGCAGGAGGCAATCGTAGGTTCAGCCTGGACAGCTCCTCAAGGCCGTACTCCGTTCTTTTGCAGGCTGGCCTTCTCACACATTCCCAAACCGGCTCACAGCTTAAGTCTTACTGAACCCAGTGGCCTTACTTCTAAGTAAAATACAGAACACCATTTTCCAACACTTCAATCAGTGGGGGTTCCTCCCAGGAAGGCATGCTTAGGATTGCAGTCTTATTGTGCAATACCTTTACTCAGTGTAAGTTTACTCAGAAGTAGGCCCCCCCTGTGTTTAATGGGGCGTATTCCTTAGTAAGGAAGTTTAGGGCGCAATCCTAACTTGCGCTGGAGTGGGCAGGCCGGTGGGCCTGCGCCATCTCCAGAGCAAGTTAGGAGCTAGCTGGAGCCTCCTACAAGGGCACGTTTGCACCCTTCCCCCAGGGTAGGCACCAGCTGCTCTGATTAGCTTGCTCAGACCTGCGCCTGCTGTTTAGCAGGTGCAGCCCTGAGCAAGCTACATGGCCTGGGGACGGTGGTTTGGATGTGGCCTCACAACGGCATCCCAACTCCACTCCTGGCTCGCCCACTCTCCACCCAGGAACACACACCCCTGCCCAGAAACACCACTATGCCAGCCTTTGGCTGGCGCAAGAGCATCACACCACTGGCTTTGGCCAGCACTGCTGGGCGGCTGCTGCTGCTGCTGCTAGTGTCAGCCCACCTGCAGCAGCACTAGCGCGAGAGTGCTGGTCAACGCTCTCACGCCGACGCTAGCAGCTAGCATCGGCCCAACGTGGCCATGCAGTTTGGATGGGGCTGCCTGAATACTAGCTTCAAGATCACGGCCTGAGCATCACCACCCCTCCCCACCCCTGTTACTGATGGCTGTTCTCCACCTGTAGCATACTGCATTCATTTAATCTGAAATAGGCTGCCCTGCACTGCAGCAATATTGGTAAAGTAAATGGACCATAAGAGCTCCCTTTTTTAATATTTAAAAGCGTTCAACAGAATGCTTAATCTTATAATAGATCTGGTTGGACTTAATACAGAAGAGATGCAACTCAAATATATCCAGCAACGTTGACTGTCTTATACAGGCAGTTCTGGTGGGGTGGAGGAGAAGCAGCCTGGCATATTTCTGTTTAGACTGCCAAGAAAGAAGCTAATTAGCCACAGTCTAGACCTGGGCAAATGGCTTAGAAGCAAAGACAGTGTTGTTTTGGTTAAAGTTCCGCCACAGAAAAGAATTGTACGTGATACATTATTGTATGTCATGGTTCAAGATGAATCGCTCTAGCAGTAGCATGTGCAACAGATGAAGTGCAGAATATGCCTTGGAGCCCAATCCTATCCCCCACCATGTTATGCTATGCTATGCAGCCCTGCTGCGGGAGTGGAGGCCGCATGGTGTGGTGATGGGGCAACCAGAGTGCCTGGGAGAGGGAAGCAAAAGCATGTTTTAGTTACCTCTCTATAGGCCACCTGGCTGTCAATGGGCCTCCTCAGATTTACGCCACCTCTTTTTCTGGTGTATGTCCAAAGAGAGGCAAGGCGTGTGCCGGGCCAGGATAGGATCCCAGTTTATGCTGCTGTCACCAAGATCCACTCCCTCCCACCCCTGCCCTCCCACCCCAACCCACCTGCTGCCAGCACTTTCCCTTCTCCAATGTAGGCTGTGTCTGTGTCTAGTGAACACATAGGGCCGCTAGCCATTTGTGCTGTTGTGTGCTGATGCACACAACAGCAGCGTGACATATACGAGATTTTGAGATCCGTAAATGCCCAATAGGAATGGGCCATTAATGTTCTCATGCGTGTGTTTGCCTGTGTACTTGAATCAAAATGCATCTACCCCTAGTCAGAGATTTGCCTTTGAGCAGTCCAATCCTGAGCTTCCCAGCACCTACAGCATTGAAATGGGGACCACTGGAACTTAAAGGCCTCGAGACACTGCTGGGGGGTATTGGAGTGTTTGCTCCCTTGGGGTAAGGGAGTGTTTGCTCCCTTACCCTGCAGCACCAATGGGTCTCCTTGGCTCTATGCCTGCATTTGAGCAGGTGCAGAGCCAAGGAGACCCATGTTGGACTACCTAGCTCAGGAGGGGGAGTAGCATTTAGTGGTAGACGCTGCCGCAATCCCACCCCCCTCACGGGTCCAATCCTCCACTCTCTCTGCCCTCCCTCCTCCCCATTCTGCCCACTCACCCCCTTCCCCTGCCCTGAAAATGCTTAGTGCCAGCCAGCGTTAGTGCTGGCAGGAGCGCCAGCTGGACATCTTCACAGCACCGAGGCTCAGCACCGACTGGTGCTGGCCCAGCACCAGCGCTGCTTGCTCCCTTTGTGCTGCAGACATGCTCTACAGCACGTTTGCAACACCCAGAGCCGCTAACAAGCCCAGGATTGGGCTCTTAGAGGCTGGGGGACAGAGGGGAAACCTAAAGGCTACATGAATCCACTCTTGCTCTCATCCATTCCTTTCTAAATCACGTACCGTAGAATTCAGCGGTTAGGTCCTCCTGTAAGAACCAAGGATATCTCACTGATAATCTAGCTGTAACTATTATTCCAAATGACCGTCCTCCTATGTCTGTGACCAACCCAATGTCAACGGCATAAACCATAAACAATTTTATGGAGTAAAAGCATAAAACCAACTCGTGTGTGAGTCCAAACTAAATATTGCAGGAGTGTGAAGATGGTGCTCGAGCAGGTATTGTCACCGAATGAACTGGCATCTGGCATTTTTTACTATGTCAAGAATATTTAAATAGAGCTCACCCCATATCAATCTTCCATAAAGCTTGTTTGAACCATTAGTGCAATTCAGGAATAATTCATGGAATCCTCCAGCGCATTCCTAAAGGACTATATTTTTAAAATTGGTCCCAATGAGGATTAGAATTGTGTTCCTGGGTTGTTTGTGCTTGTTGTAATACTGGTACATGGATGAAAATGTTCGGAGCCTGGCTACCTATCTAATGCCACACTGTGGGCAATGCAGCATCTGGTACCAACTGGCTGATGTGCTATGATCACTCAGAACTTCCTATCTACTTGGGGAACAGAGCTCAGGGCTGTCACCCATGAACAATTTGGAATTTAGCTAGTGTGACAAACAAGGGTTTTCAGTTTGGCTGGGATTAAAAACCTTAAAGAACCTAAGAGAGAGGGAGCCACATGATTCAGGGTAGGTGGATGCAGGAGATAAAATTTTACTTTGAAGTTTATTGTATGTGTTTTTTAAAAAAAATTCTAGGCCCCCTTTTTTAGTTTAATTAGATAAAATATTGGCAGGCAGCAAGCGGACATAGTATTAGAGATCTGATATCACTGGCAGGCAGCAGAATTTAGTCATTCCCCCGGCACCCGCACAAAGAAAGACACCAGACTGTGCTTGGGTTTCAACTGGGCCACTTTATTAACTTCTTACAATTGCAGCAGGTAATGCAAAATAATTATAACTATGTGCGTGGGGACTCCCCGGGGAAGTGGTCCTGGCTGCCTGTCTCCCCACTCTCATAGGGTGACCATCCAACTCCAGGCCAGCCACAATCTTAGACTGCCTCGGCCTTTCTTTGCCACCCCAATAGGGGCAAGGCAGCTGGGCAGCCCGGCCTGCAGATCGGAATCATGCAGCCCTAGGGCACCCAGATGAAGGGATCAGCAGACCGCCTTCTTGAGCCGGTTAAGCATAATCAGAGCAGCCCACTTCCCCCCCCCCAACTTTGCTACCTTGGTTTGGACACCAAGACCCTGATCTTAGCCTACCCAACCCCGCACACTCTCTGCAAAGTGACCAGAAGCCTCCTACCGTCAGAAAAACAAACCCAACCCTGCCAGTCTGGGGTAGGAGAAAAAATTCCAGTCCACTGTGCCAACCAGAATGGAATTCCAGTCCACTGTGCCAACCACTGCTAGCGCCGCACTGGCGCCAACAGCCTTTCAATGTACCAAAAAGAACTGATGGCAGAAGAAGGATCTATAGTGCCTGAAGAGGGTGAAACTTGAATTGGAGAAGATGGAGGAGTAAGAAATAATGTTAATGCTATACACACCCTGGGAGTAAGCCTTATTACATTCAGTGGTGCTTACTTCTGGGGAGACATGCATCGGATTGCGCTGTTAGGAAACCTCACCTTTAAACAGCACATTTCGTAGGAAAAGTGGTCACAAGATCCAACGTCTGTCCTTCAGTGGACAGTCAGTCTCTTGCCAGTTGGAAATAGTCTGAACTCACAATGGAGCCTGAGGGCACAATGGAACTCTCTCCCTCAGGCAGGCAGCATCAGCCTGAGGGCACAATGGACAGTCCCTCTCTCCCTCAGGCAGGCATCACAATGGCCAGTCTCTTTCCCTCAGGCAGGCAGCATCAACCTGAGGGAACAATGACCAGTCTCTCCCGCTCAGGCAGGCATCACAATGGACAGTCTCACTAACTCAGGCAGGCAGCATCAGCCTGAGGACACAATGGCTAGTCTCACTTTTATTTAAACAAGTAGCAGATAAGAAGTGTATGAGCCAGGTGGCTACCAGAGCCTCCACTGAATTCAACAGGAGCTATGTTTCCAATCAGCCACTTAAAGAACTTTCACTCCCAAGTCCTCACTGGGCCTTCCCTGCCCTCAGTCATCAGCTATAGGCCCCTCTCAAATTCCTGCCAATTCTTTCCTTCCTTCAGGCTTGAGGGGCCTCCCCTCTCTTTCCTGATAAGAGTCACAGGAGGGGCTCCTCGGAAATGTGGTCGCTAGACTGAGCAGTACCATTACATGAGAGAGAGGAGATAGAAACTGGCAAGATGCAGCCAGCTTTTGGGGCACAAGGGTTTGGAAGCGGAAGGCAGGCGTAACAGTCCCACTCTCCAGGCAGCTCAGGGAATAAGCTTCAGGAGCACCAACCGCTAGAGAAGGGGAAGTATGAGGAAGAAAAGCAGATGGAGAAATACACACAAGCAAGGAGCATGAGCCAGCCAGATGACAAAAATGAAAAACAGAAATTGCAAACCTGAACAATATTTGCGTGACAGGATGAAGAACTAAAACATAGAGAAAAGGGGGTAAAAATGAGTGGGTTTGAAATGGAGATATGATATGGGAAAGACATCAGTCAGGCATTCTGCACACGGAATTAGCAGCAGGCAAGAGCTCACAGCAACAGTTCCCTGGAGTAACACTTTCCACAGTCCCCTCCTGCCAGTGCAACTGATTGGCAATTGTCAATCAGTTTGTTTGGCACCATCAAACAAAGCCCTGTGACTTAGTTCCCTTATGCGTGGTGTGTTTGCTATGACAGTTGGCCCACAAATGTGCTAGTAATCATGATCCTTGCTCCTACCATTCCATGATTTCCTCCCTCCATTCTGGTCAAAATAGTTTGACAATCCCACAGAGCCATCTCATGGAGCACTGGCCTGAGCCCCCCATGCACCTAAACCAGGATCAGAATCATGCAGATCTTTGCTGCCCCCTTTCCCTTTTTTGTAAGCCAGGTAGTGCACCGACTCAACACTCACTCCTCCTGCTGTCCATATTCCTTTCCCTACCTCTCACCTTCCTCCTTCCACTCCTCCTCCACCCTCTTTTTCATCGCCAGACACCTCTTTTTCATTCTCCTTCCCATCTACTTACTCATTTAAGTAGCCCAGAAAGTGGGCAGGAAAGGAAGTGTATAGTGGGAAAGAGAAGTGGTGGCCTAGAGTGTCTTCCTGGACTGTCATCCAGGCTCTATACTCACTTGTAGGCCTTCTGGATGCCTATGAATTTCTTTAGACCAGCTATGTACCTGATGTAAATCCAAGGAGATGAAGGGGCGGGCTGGAAAATGGGGTATAAAATCCAGCATGTGCTTTTGCCACCAAGATCTACCACCTCCAGCCCACGCCCTGCCCCCTACACTGCCCCTAACCAACCACAGCCAGCCCATGATCCGCCCCCACCACCACTTTGTCTTGGCTGGCAAAGGCCATTTCTGTTTGTGTGCAATTGCAGTGCCGCTTTCACACTGCCACAAAGGGGCCCATGACAGAAGATCACAAGATCTGCTGCCACAGGCCCTTGATAGGTTTGGGCCTTAAGTTTCATTTGTATTCTAGGTAAGTCACCTTTCTAAACAAACTGAATAGGGCAAGAGCCAAAGAGAAGATATTTTTTCGTCCTATGTTTTATATCCCTGAATACTGTGGTGGTAAATTTGTATTTTAAAAAATGTGTTTCTATTCCATCTGGAAGCAATTTGTTTTCCCCCTTCACCTTCTTTGACTTCTGTGTACTAACCTTTTCTGTTTCCAAGTGTGCTGATGACTGCAGGTGAACATGGATGGCCACAATGTTATTGGGAAAATAGCTCTAGAAATACATTAGCTAAATTTCCTTTGTGACCTTGAATTCTATCCTTGACAGTGACAGCAAACCGAAGAAGTTGCTTTTGCCAATGCTGAGATCAGCAAAACTTCTAAAGCTATATGTGTTATATTTTGCAAACCAAAATGAAGCTTGTTAGTGCATGAAGCACTAAAGCTGCAATCCTATTCCCGCTTTCCTAGGAGTAAATTCCATTGAATACAGTGGGGCTTACTTCTAAACAGACATGTATATATGTATAGGAACAGAGTAGGATAAAAAAACCCTTCAGTTAAGAGTGAAGGTCCTGACAAATTCATACATACCAACCAGCGTGGGAATTGGTGGCTAATCAATGCCCAGCCTAACTTCTTGGCCATGTAAATAATAAGCACATTCCACAATATAATGTGGTATACTTGCTCATATACTTTAACATCTCATACCTTTAAAAGACACATTGGATTTTCAGTAGAGACCAATGGCAGGGCAGACCTCTGTGATACCCTGAAATGTTTTTGCATAAACTAAACTACTAAAAGGATATATACAAAATATGTGGGG
The DNA here is from genome assembly GCA_029204185.1 of Lerista edwardsae. Lineage (NCBI taxonomy): Eukaryota > Metazoa > Chordata > Lepidosauria > Squamata > Scincidae > Lerista > Lerista edwardsae. The sequence goes on along the minus strand of JAJKFI010000035.1, from coordinate 9,171,695 downwards.
AGAGTTGAGGAGGGTGGAAAACAGTGGTGTGCCTGAGTCAAAGCAAGATTTTTAGTCTGCTCTGATTTGGCCATTTAAAACTAATTTTTTTCCTGAATTTGTTCCGATTATACCCCCCAGAATGTAGATTCTCCATGCCCAGTTTCATTACTGATTACACAAATTGTCTTGATTTTATTATGGATAGACTGCTTGGGCTTCATAATTATGGAATTGCGAGAAACTCAGACTCCCCCACTCACTCAAGAGCTGCCCATTGAGCAGCTTTAAGCAAGTTATCTCTCTGCCTACTCTACCACACAAGATCATTGTGAGGATAAAGTTAGTAAAGGTAAAGATTTCCCCATGACCGAATTGTCTAGTCGTGACCGACTCAAGGGGGCGGAGCTCATCTCTGTTTCTAAGCCTGTAGAGCCGGCGTTTGTCTGAGGACAAGCTTCCGTGGTCATGTGGCCAGCATGACTATACACCATAGCGCATGGAATACCATTACCTTCCCACTGAAGTGGTACCTATTTATCTACTTGCATTGTCACATGCTTTCAAACTGCTTGGTTGGCAGGGGCTGGGACAAGCAACAGGAGCTCACTCCGGTGCATGGTCTCGAACTCCCAACCTTCCGATCAGAAAGCCCAGCAGCAGCGGTTTAACCCGCAGCGCCACCACGTCCCCTGAGGATAAAGTTAGAGAACCCCATATATGTAAACCTGAGCTCTTTGGATGGCTGTGATATACACATATATGCAACCATGAATGAGACAGTCATACCCTTAGTTTTGCCCTCATTTTTATGTGTCTTCATTCCCTCCTTATCCAGTTTGTGTTCTCTGCTCCCGCAACTTTGCTTCTCCTTCGTTGGTGATTTCACAAATGTAATCCCTTGGCTGGGCCAAGCGTTATTATGGAGATGATGGATATTGGCCACAAAGTGCAGTTAACTGGGAGTCATTCCTAAGGAACAAATCAGCTCCGACTCGTCGTAATGTGGAGTGGGGTGTTCCAAAGTTGTGCTCATTTGCAGCTAGAATGGCTCCTCTTGTCAGTGCAAATGATACAACTGTTGAAAAACTGGAGTTGCAATGTGAGTTAAATTGCCTAGTTCATAAAATATGAATGCTTTGAAAATGAATACACCAATGTTAAGTCAGTTAATCAGCTTCAGAGAAACAAAAGAACATTTTACTTACTAGAAGATGCAATTCCATGGGATATTAATGAAGTCATAACAATGGCAACTTGGGTTCTGCGTTGGCTTTTCCTTTTATCCATTATTTTCATTCAAGAAAGATGGTTTTTAAACCTAGTTTGGTATGATGGGGATTTGCTTCTTGTCATCAGAGGTTAGATATACCATTAAAGCAATGTCCATTAGTTCTCACATTTGCATCCTACCTGGTCTCAGTGGAATGTACATAGCTATTCCATCCATTCCCCCCCACACACACACACAAAGAACAGCTCTGTAAAGTTGATCTAGGTTGGGAGTGATTTGTTCAAGGTCACCCTATGAATTTTATAGTTAAGCAGGCATGCAAATCCAGGACTTCCTCATCCAAGTCCCCCTCTATATCCAGTACACTATGCTAGCACCCAGATCAGATATTGCTCCCACAAAAGCACAGTTATTACAACATGTCTATACAATAGGGAGAAAATTTAAGAACTTTTCAGAATGTTAAAATCTCAGCAGGACACTTCAGATTAAGCTGGTCCATTTTCCTGCTCGCAAAACTCTATATTCACCAAGGAAACGAATGGTACCCATGCTGCAGAAAACAATACAGGTTGATTATCCCTTATCCGGACTGCTTGGGACAGGAAGGTGTCCAGATTTTGGATTTTCTGAATTTTGGAATAATTGCATAAATCAGTGGTTCTCAAACTTTTTAGCACCAGGACCCACTTTTTAGAATGACAATCTGTCCAGGACCCACCAGAAGTGCTGTCATTGTGACATCAGAGTCTGCTGCTTTCCCAAGAATGCAGCAATCAGTTGGGTTATTTCGCAGCCATTTTCTAATAGCAAAGTGAATCCGAAATAAAAAAAAAAGCCTACTTACAAACTTGGCACAAGCAAAACAAGCACACAGCCCCCCTTTTTGGCATCCCATCATCCCATATTTTTAATATGGCTGCTCTAGGTGCTTTGCAACCCACCTGAAATTGGCTTGCAAACCCACTGGTGGGTCCCGACTCACAGTTTGAGAACCTCTTGCTCTTTTCTCTGCTGGCCTCTTTGACATTTTTCAACAATTCTGTATAGGCACTCAGAGCAGAGAATAGAATTTACAGCCTGTACGTGGGAATGAGCACAAGACCATCCTACAGAAAAATTTTTAAAAGTCGTGGATAAAAATGTCTGGATTTCAGAATAGCCTGGATTTCGGATATCTGGATAAGGGATAACCTACCTATAGTGCGCTCGGGGTACTGTTGGGATGGGCACTAGCCCTGCACTCTTTGATCTAATGAATGAAATTCAAGCTATGTCCTTTTGTGTAGAACCTCATCTTGGGTTCTGTTCCTTTGTTTCTCTAAGGCCGTTGTTCCCAAACCTTTTAGCATTGGGAACAGCCTAAAAAAAATTCACTTTACCAGCTGCTCAAGCTTCTGTGGCTATAATGGTGATAGGGCAGCAGTGCACCCCCCACCAAGAGGTAGCAGGTTGTTTAACCCTTTATGCACATAGCATAATCTACCTTGTCAGTTTTGCAAAGCACCACAAATTGGGTCATGACCACAGACTCACAGTTTTGGAACCGCTGCTCTAGAGCATGCCAGAATTTTTATAAATCTAGATACTTAAACATCATGTTTTACACCTTGTGAACCTGGGTCCCTAAACTGGCAGCCCAGTCCTATCCTCTGCCAACCCATAGCATGCAGTGTTGCTGACGAAGCATGTTTACTTCTCCATAGGCCACCTGACCATCAATGGGTCTTCTTGGACCTACACCAGCTGTTTAGTTGATGTAAGTCCAAGGAGCCTCAGAAGGTGTGTTGGGCTGGAAAAAGGGGGATAATATCTTAGCATGTGCCATTACCACAATGATACACCCCTTCCTGTCCTCAAACCACCACATACTTGGCCTGCTCCCCGTTCTATCCACAATACCATCCCAACCACCTCCATCTTATCTGCTCCAGCAGGGTGTCCAGGAGTCACTGTTATGTACACAGGGCCTCCAGCCATTTGTGACAGTGCCCCCCAAGCACACAACAGCGACACAGCTTTCGCACCTCCAGATCAGGGCTCACACTAATGAATTGGAAGATTCGCCACATAAGCCCTGAATAGGATTGGGGAATAAGGCTGCAATCTTATACACACTTATCTGGCAGTAATTTTCATTTAACTTAGTGGAGCTGACTTCTGAGTAGACATTCATAGGATTATGCTGTAATGCAATTTCTAAGCTTACTCTAGTTTATGTCTTTTTAAACGTTTCTTGAAGAGCAGCAGAAATTTATACCGCAAAATTTATTGGCGAAATGTACATCGCCAATCTGAAAACGTTCACGATACAGCATTGCTACTTTTTTTGAACTGGCTTTTGTGGAGTTTTCTCATGTAAGGCATAATTGGCAACTAGGGTTAGGAACCATTGTGTAAGGAATTTAAATAGATGGAAGAATGTGTTTATTAGCTGACAGATTTATGGTCTCCTCTGGATAAGAGAACATCCATTCCCTTACCCAGGTGTAAACCACTGCAGTGCAGAGGTCTATTTAGTCTTGCACTAGCAAAATAGCTGGCGCAGGTTCATGTGGATCTGGACCGTGGGATTGGGTTCAATTAGAAGTCTAGGATTTGGTGGCCACAACTACCACCCCTACCCAGAGTCGTTCCGTCCATCCCCCATTCTTGCCTCCCCCACGTTGTTGCCACCTCTTTTTCCCCTCCTCCCCCCCTTTCCAAACGAGCCAGCTAGGGATGGAAACTGTAGAGAGAGGGAAGCTGCTGTGACCAGAAGCTCCTGGATGTTGCTTGCTTCTCTATCCATTTGTAGCATAGCGGCTGCAGTGCTAAACCCGTACTGCTGGAACATGGCTCTGATTTCCTCTGCTGCAGAATCCTTCATCTCCCTCCGGCAGTTTGAGAATCCTTACTACTTACTTGCTTTTACCTTGCTCTTATTCCAATACTACTCTTCACCTTCCTTCTCTTTGATTTGAGCAAGAGAGGAGAACTTCAAGGAAACAAGTGGATTTAATGTTTCTGCTAAGGAACTCCATACAAATGTTTTGAAACAAACGTGTGTGTGTGTGTGTGTGTGTGTGTGTGTGTGTGTGTGTGTGTGTG
>JAJKFI010000035.1:9145792-9167382 GCA_029204185.1 Lerista edwardsae | reverse complement strand
GAGAGAGAGAGAGAGAGAGAGAGAGAGAGAGAGAGAGAGAGAGAGAGAGTTGATATCAGAAGCAGCTTCTTTTGCATTGACTTTAAAATGTGAGGGAAAACGGAGCTCGCTGCTTAACAGTACCTCCTACATGTCACACCCTCGGCGTGACAATTTCAGGTTATTGTTGGTAATCGTTCTGAGAAGGTGTTTAAGCCGATTCATATTATTAATGTGCCCATAACATTCAGTGTTGATGCTTCCTAATAGCTGTTGATACCGAAAGCTCACATATTCCATGAGTGTTAATTTGACTGCAGCCCACATACTTTGCCAGTAATGCAGTTTAAAGTGAGCTCTTGTGGATATCCACTCAATCTCTCCTGGACCTCCATTCTAAAGCACCTTGCAAACTGAGTGAAAAGCCTTTACTTGGTAATTGGCAAACAGCACCATAAAAATCGTTCTTTGCCATTTCATATTATGGGTGGGTTATTTGTGCGACCAGGCATAGGGAGTGAGCCACGGTCTTGTACCCACTTTCCATCCCTGCATAGTGGATTAAAGGAGGATTGCCCCTGTGAGTAGGCCCTGCTCCCATAAGCTGTCATCTGGGGAAAATGGGTGGATATGTAGCTTCCCCACATATGTCCATAGGCTAAAACAAACATTAAAAGCCTTTCATTAAAAGCCACTTTGGGAAATGCCTGGGCAAATACATGTTTTGTTCCCAGGAGGCACATAGCTGGGTCCAATGTTCTCCCATTGTTGCTCATCAAGCAGTGCTCACTCATTCAACGGGAGCCATCTTTTCTTTCTTGTCTTGTCTTGGGCAAGCTACTGAATTCTTTAGGCTGGGCATGTACACATGGAGCAGAGAGAGGTGGAAATGAGATGATAGAGTTGACTGTATCACTTCGGACCACAGGTGGGGAATCACATTATTTCACATTATTTGAATTCTTTCCTGTGTTAACCAAAAAACAAACACTGTCCTTTAAGTAGAAAATTAGCACAGCAGGGGGAGAATAAAGCTAGAACCTTGGATGTATTTGTGTTCTTCTTAAAGATAGTGTGTGTTTTTAAATGAGAAGTCTTCAAAAATGGGTTTTCCTGCCTGCAGTCTGCAATGGCACAGTCCACCCTGCCCCCTCTGTGCATTATTACTACATTTTCCTGCATGTGTAGTCTGGGGGCATGTCCACACTAACAACACAATCCTATCCCCTGCCACGCTGTTGTACACAGGTGTGCCCAGGAGGCACGTGCCACGTGCTCTGGTGGGGGGATCAGGAGGCTTGTGAGAGGTAAAGGAAAATATTTGTTTTCTTACCACTGTGTAGGTCCCCTGATGGCCTATGGGTCTCCTTGGGCCTACACCTGCCATATAGCTGTGTAGCTTCAAGGAAAGCCAGGGAGCAGGGGGAGGTGGGCCAAAAAATGGGGGAATAGGATCCAGTACGTGTAACTGCTCCTAGATTCACCCCTTCCTCCTTGACACCCCCGCTCCTCCCGAAAACATCCCATTACTCCCTCTACCAAGGTACTGCCCACCCCCACTGCCAACGTACCATCCCCAGTGCTGGCTGGAGGTGCTGCTTTGATGGTGTGCCCGAGGTTGCCAACTATTCACTCTGATGACCCCATTGCGCACACTTTTTCTGTGTCTGCAGCACCGACACATAAGGACTTCCACTGATGGAATCCCAGTTCCATCAGCAACAGGCGCCCATGAGATTGTGCCCTAAAGCTCAACTCTGCAGAAAATTAAAACGGCCCAAAATCTTATCTTGTGAACCTAAATCTGTGAAATAACAGAATTCTTTTTAATATTAAATATACTTGACAATTGGAGTGTTAATCATCTGCCCTGCACTTCATTCTTTATGGCTCCATCAGCACACACCATCCATCAAGTCCTTTATCCCTTTGTCATCTTTATTGCTAGCTCAATCTCTCCTCTTCAATCTCTTCATTTCCTCTTCCTCCTCTCATTTTGTTTTTCTTTCTCTGTGTGTAGTGTTCTAAGAAAGTGATGCTGCTTGTGTTGCTGGCTTAGATGTGATGGCAGTGTTTCTGCCCGTGGATTGGGGTTCAAGGAATGTTCTCCCTGTTGTTGCTTTTCCTAGGGGAATTGCCTTTATCACAGGAATGGACTGCTGGAACCTTTATCCCACTGAAGTGAACAGCAAAATCCCCAGTGATTTCAATGGGCAAGGATTGCTTTTCTTTCACTCTATAAGGCTCTTCTACCTATCCTGGTTTTCAATGTTTTTTTCTTTTAAAAAACCCCAGAAAGTTCCTTCAGGTGCTACCGTTTTCATGTTTTATTTTACCCAAAATCGTATATGTTATATTTCGTGCATTATGTATGAGTGAATATTTTAACACCTTGCATTTACTATTCATGACTTTTATTTCTTTGGTGTTAAGCTATGAACCTTCTGCTCTGTCTAATAATACATTCTGGGGTTTCTGCTATTTTTTGCACTTATTCTTTCTTCAGTCTTTAAAACCATACTTCAGCAGAATCAGAAATCCTAGTATCACTTAAGGTCAGGTTAAGGAAGGTCACAAATCTCCATGAATTTCATGTCCCAGGAGCCAAAACCCCAAACTCAAAAGTGTCCCAAATAAAGCAACTGCAGGAGTATATACCCCTAGTCATCCCTGCACAGTGTCTTTTCTAGTGGCTGTTGCTGCTGGTGTTCTGCATTTTTTTGTAGATTGTGAGCCGTTTTGGGACAGGGAGCAATTTAACTTTATATTATTTGCCTGTAAACCGCTTTGTGAACTTTTTGTTGAAAAGCAGTATATAAATACTGTTGATTGATGGATGGATATAAATGGTTCTTGTGGATCCACCCACAAAAAAAGTGGCAGCATTGTGGTGATACTGAGGTTGTTTATTAAGCATATTTCAGATAGTAATGGTCATGAATGCAGAATGGGGGACCTTGGAATATGAATTCCCCCACTTTGGAAAGCCTCTCGCCATTGCAACTGGACCCAGATTTGGGCCCAACTTGTAATGAGATTTGTCTCCACCACTAGTCATTTCTTGGCCAGTCTCCACACTTCATTAGCAAAGCCCATCTTTCCCTGCAGAAAAGAAGAAAGGGGGTTTCTAGTGGTGGGAGGGGCTTGAAGTTTGCCATCCTTATCTTAAAGTGGAAGTCAAGCTTACACACACACACTCCTAAAGTTGTTTGAGACCTGATGGATAACATGGAATTAATGTTTTCTCTGTTGTCCCCTTTCTCAAAAGTAAGACATTTTCTTGGAAGGGGTTGGGGAAACTGACAGGGGACGGTGCTGTTTACCCACCCAACCCCACCCATCCTTTTTTTAAAAAAAAAATCCTTCTGGAAAGCTTGGGAGAAAAGGAATGAATTCTAAGGACAGCCAAGGGGAATTTTCTCATCTCAAATTGCATAGAAAGGAAAGGATTCACAATAGTCTAGCACAGCGTTTCTCAAACGTTTTTGTCCCTTTGCACTCCCAAGCGAAGTCTCGGAGCCCTGCCAGTGCATATGTGGAGGCTTGGGGAGCCTCACAGCACCCATGCATGCTGAGAGTGATGCAGTGCCAAGCAGGTGTTGGCCACTTATGGTGTGCTTATTGAACCCCAAGGCTCCTAGGAGTACACTGTGAGAAATGCTGATCTTGCACAGCACACTGTGATGATGAACTGGGAAAACTGGGGAAATGCTGGGTTAATGATTCCCTGCTGTGGACAGTTCAGGACAGTTTTTGTGATTTCTTTTTACAAGGGGAAGATGTGTACAGGAGTGCCCCAGTATCCACTGATTTGGTATCCATATTTTCAGTTATCCACAAATACTATGGGATGCCTATTAAAAAGATAAAGGTAAAGGTTTCCCCACGACCCAATGGTCTAGTCATGATTGATTGTAGGGGGCGTTGCTCATCTCCATTTCTAAACCTGTAGAGCTGGCGTTCGTCCGAGGACAAGCTTTCATGGTCACGTGGCCAGCATGAGTAAATATGTTCTTGTAGAACACAGAATGCCATTCCCTTCCCATCGAAGTGGTACCTATTTATCTACTCGCATTTTGTATGTTCTTTCGAACTGCTAGGTTGGCAGGAGCTGGGACAAGCAACGGGAGCTCACTCTGTTGCATGGTCTCAAACTCCCAACCTTCCGGTCAGAAAGCTCAGCAGCAGCGGTTTAACCCGCAGCGCCACCACATCTCTGGGATTAAAAAGATATGGGAATATTAAACAAATCTTTTTTTTTAACCTTGTTACAGCGAAACCATTATTAGTATGAAGTAGCTTCATATGTTTAAATAGAGAGGGCTGGACAGCAAGATCTTATACTATAGTTGCTTTTGAATGTTAAACTATGCACATACTTATCTGAGGGTGTGATGAAACAGTTATGTTTCATGTACCTATTTCTGTTTTATACTTTCTGTTTACTTATTTTGTTAAAGTGAATGTCCAAGGGCCTGATCTGTTACTCTAAGAATGTCCTAGCTGACATCTTTAAGTTCCAAGTAAGTTCCTTTGAACTCAATGAGTCCCACATAATAGGATTGCACTGTAAGCCAGCTTCCTGTGCCTTGTGCAATTATCCTGGAATTTGCACATACTGTATATGCAACAACAATCTGGAAAATCCTTTTCCAGATAAGTATCCCAAATAATAATAATTGGAAAGTTTTGTCACTTTTGATACTGAACTTGATTAGATAAATGATGCACGTTTTGTGTTGGTTATTTTATATAGCAATTATTAAAACATGTCAAATGTATCATATTCTAATTCATATTTTATATTAACTGGGAAATCTTTTATAAATTTTCCATGATCTGTAATGATAACCTTATTTATTAAGGCAACATGAGAACTTCACCTAATTCTTTATCCATAGTTTTAGTAGTTTCGTTGTAGATAGTTTTAGTTCTCATTTAATCACTGAGTGGCACTGTGGTTGTGAAAGTAGCTTCTATTGCCGTAGGCCATATGATGGTTTTCATCATATGGCAGTTTCATTTTCCTCTCCGTGGGTGTAATCCAGATCTATTAAAATCAATGGGAGTTTTGCCATTGTCTCCAATGGAATTTAGATTGGACTCTAAATCTGCTGTCATGAACTTCGGGAAATGTACCTTCAAAAAAAATTTCTAGCCAATGAGTTCACTTTGCATCCAAAATTCTGAGCTGGGAAGAAAAATGAGCAACTATACATTTCCAACTGCTATCAGCCATTTTCAAGTCGGCAGTATAATAATTTGTTCAGCTATTCAAAGGGGAGTGTTGAAACCAAATGTAAATGGGGTTTTGTTCATTACGATGGATCTTGAGCTTTTCAAGACTTTTCCATAGTGACTTTTTCCCCCTTTTTACATCTCGTATTACAAGTCCAGGAGGGAAAATTCATTTCCCTCTCTATCAAATTCGATATACAGATGCAGTTCTGAGAGTAATGCAAATATGCTGAAAATTGGGGGGAAAGTTACATGCAGAACTTTCAAATCAATATCTCTTTGAACTTTTTTTTTTCAGTAGTTAGCTGTATGTAAAGTTGTACTGTGTCTTACCAGGTTCTTAGAAGCATAGGTTGAAATCAGTCTTGCACGGCTTTGCTTTTCATCTTTTCCTGAACGTTCCACAATGCTCTGGGGTTTTATGGCAAATGTGCAGGGACTGTCAGCAGGCGAATTGGTGTGGGAAGGTACACACCTAACTGTACCAACGTGGAAAGCCATTCCTCTTTATTATTAATGGCTATGTGGATAAGCAGAGGGTCTTTCTAAGGGTTAGCCAGTCATTAAGAGCTTCCAGCACATAGCCTCATGGAGGTTTGTAGGAAATGGGCTGAAATGTATCCCTAGCAGCCCCTGGAGTCTGACACCAGACCAGGTCTCTACAGTAAGCATGCTCATCTTCAGTGCAAGTCCTGAAACATATAAGCACAGCCAGAACCCCAGTGGGGATGCAAGAGAAAAGGCTTCTGAAGAGGAATGCACGGCAGAGATGCAGGCCCATCTTCAGGACACAAGCGGTACTTTTTTTTTTTTTTTGAAGATGATTTTATTGATTTTATAATTATAAAGATACAGGAAAAGGATAGTCATTTACATAGGATGGGTATACATAGGGTTAAACAATAGGAAGTGAGGCAGTACGAGAGTAACATGTAAATGCAAAAATTAGTAATTTCCGTTATAATATATTCCATCTGAAAGGATATAATCATTATGATTCACAAAACTACGTCAATTTTCATTATTCATTCAAATCTTCAATAATTTCAATAATTTCACAGTTACTTAGCAAACTCAAGTAAGAAAAGTTAATTATACCTATAATTATCTATCTCTAATTTATAGTAAAAGTCAATAAAATAATAAACTAAAAGGGAAGAACCTACTATATAAAGCACAGAAATAGAATAAACATAGGTGAAGCTGGGAAGTCAAACTATTTAAACTAGCACTCTGTTGATCTCTTCATCTCTATTCATATTGCTTATATTATTTTTCAATCTTAATCTTTAATTAATCTTTGTTACAAAACTTATTCTATTAGAATTAAGACAGCCCATCTCAGAAAGAAAAAAAAATACGCCATAAAAATAAAGAGCATAAAGATATAACATGACATCCATCACTTCGTAATCACCATTAGGCCTTAATAACATTTTTTTTTCTAAAGTCATATCTTAATGTAAGCTTGAGTTATCACGTACCTTTGTTAAAAAAGAAAAGAAAATAATCGCTTAGTTATATAATCTGACGCAAAATTACAAGCCTACAATTATCGCTTTTTAGATCAAGGCTCAATGCTAACTATTTCTTTCTATCACAAATCTCACAGGAAGGAATGAACTTTGTCACCTTTTAATCCTCATTTCTATTTGTACCATTTATTCAATTTTTAAATCATAAATTTCATTAATCAAATTCCCCCCGCCCATTTATTATAAAAAGCCAAAAATTATACAAATCATTAAAAATTAACATCTGGTCAAAACCTTCCCCTCTCCTGCCACCAGAGGGGAGCCTGCTGACAATAAACACTCTCACTGTATTTGTCAGCAGACCATAAAAATATCTTGTTCATAATCTCTTTCTCTTAAATCTTCTTAGTTCAGACAGGGCTGTCCATCTTCAAAAATACACATTCCTCTTGTCCTTCCACAAAGTTCATTTCTCCAAGTCCTTAAACATGCTTCAAACATCTTTCAGCTCTGATTGTAGATCTGTCGGTTTCCTTCTCATTAACGCCATGTTGACTCAATTGCGCAGTAAAAAATTCAAGCTTTCTTTAAACATACAAATCAAAATACTCCCTATTTTTGTGTTCTCTTATCTCATTAATAAATCCTCTTGATCTGCAAATAGGACTGTCCGTTTTCAAGTAAATGAGCTCCAATTATAAATCTTCTGCTTCGCCTCTCAACGCCATGTTTAATCTGCTACGCAGCAAAAAATTCAGCATAGAACAGAGTACTTTTTTATTCCATATTTCAGCTTCCCACGCCACATCAAAGCATTTAGAAAAGAAAATAGAAACAGAAGCAAAAAAGAAAACAGCGATGCACTTCAGTGGATATCTTGTGTTGAAGATTAAGCAGGTTTAATTCCACTGACCTCACTGGCCCGCAGCCAACTCTCCAGTGCACTTCACGCCAAGATGTTAAACATTTACGCCTACACACCACTTCTTCTTCCCACACGATTGTCTTCATTAGGGGGACCTCTGAAGACCTTCCAGACGCTGTAATTAAATCCATCATTCTCTCTCCGGTGTTGTCACTCTCCAAGTCAGAGACCGTCCACACGGTCTGCCAGAAGGCAGAGTCTCTTCTGCTCCCCAGTCACAAGCAAACATCATTCACCTCCGGAGTTGGCCACTATCCAGAGGCTAGATGTTAATGCTTACCCCCAACCCAGTTCTACTACTGGAGTTGGGCCCGAACCCCTTGCAGAGATTCAGGAAAGAACACAAGCCCCAGCCACTCATAAAAAGCGACTGCCATGTTCAAGTCTCTGGCTCCTCCCCCAGGACACAAGCGGTACTTTAGGGGAACTACGTCGATCCACAAATGGATCTAGCCCCTATGACATCTGCAAAGCTGGGGGTCTTCACAATGTTCTGGGCAACGTCTCCAATAGACAGCAAGGACGAAGTTGCACAGCCTTCCACCCGGAGTCAAAAGCTGTGAGGCTTCCGCTCCATGAAATCTCTGTGCAAATGTGTGTGAGGTATCCTGGTTGTGTTGCCCATGGGTGCTTGTGAAAAGATGAAAGACATTTTTGTCAGGTTCTGTGAGCCTGCCCTTTTCGCTACGCAGTTTCCAACTCAAATCTCTGCTTGGTTGACTTACCCATTGAAGAGGCTTGTGAGAGAATGACACAAAAGCAAAGAGAGAAAGGAATGCCTCTGGTCCCTCAGACGGGGTTTGCCATAAATGAGAAGTGACTCTGGAGCAGGGGCGTAGCCAATGAAAGTGTAGCCCCTAAAGTGACATCACAACAAGAAGCGACGCCTCAGTTTTATTTTTGTTGTCTTGGGGTTTTAGGCTATAACATCTGATAGAATGATTATACTTGGGTTTTGTTTCATGGCATTCTTCATCAAATGATATGTAACATGACAGTATTATTCCTACAAAATCATGATTTTAATAAACCACAGTTGTTATGTAACAGTTATATTTTCGGGTTTTGGCCATCACTTTTGATGGAGTATGGTTTCAGGTTTGATCCCTGGCATCTTGAGTTAGAGGAACGTCTGTCGCAGGGCTGGAACCTGGCCTCCCCATCCAAGGCTCTAGAGAATTTTTGCTAGCTGGACAATGGTACCTAGATGGCTCGTGGCCCCACTCGGTACAGCTATAGCCTTTTTGTTCTGTCTCAGCAGCAGATGGTGCAGATGGAGGTGCTTAAGAATTAGATTTCAGAGAGCGAAACATGGGAATCAAAATACTTTAGAAAGAGAGCTGTATAGGGTGGAAGCAGAGTTTCCTGTAAGCCTGGCAGATCACCTCCAAGCCGAGCTCCACACAGCACAGAGCTTGGCCACCCAGAATTTTGTAACTTCAAAAATCCACCTGGAATTTTGTGACGGTGTGGCATCCTTGCTGAGTGTCTGCAGATGATGTTGCAACTCAGTCATAGTGCTGCATGCCCAAAGAAGGGGTTTGCGCAATGGTGTGGACCCCTTAGAGGGAGTAAAGGGTGGGAGTCATCATTGGAATCTTTTGTCTTTGCCCAGCAATGGGATCTACAAATGACCTGGGGGAATGGAGGGCGGGACTTAGACAGGACTACTGCTTGATTGGCAGCCCGTCCATGCACTTCCGCTTTCATTCCGCTCGCCCTGCAGCCGTCCCTGCTTCGGAGGGGGCGCCTGCTCGCCTGACAGATCCCATCGCTGTCTTTGCCCCTCTCTGGTTCTCCTTTCCATTTGTTGGTTTTAGATTGGGAACATGTGAGACATGTGAGTCCCACTGGAAAGTATGAAGCCATTGAGGCTCCAGGGCTGTTGTCAAAGCTCTCTCCCAAAATAATAGGGAAGGCTTGGTGACTGGACTGCCTGCCCAGTTCTACTCCAATGCCAGCTGTCTTCCTTCTGTTATTCAGCCTATGCCCCTTTAACTCATCATCAGTTTGCCAGCATTTGTTTTTCAACAGTGCAAGACCCTTGAGTGAGACTAAGGAGCAAAGGCAAGGCAAGCAAAACCCTCCTATGAATTAAGACCAGAGCTGAGGCATCTGGGTAGGATGAGGTCAGGGGTAGGAACCTGGAAGTTTCTTGCTCCCCCACTGTTTTTTTTTCTAATGCTGCTACTGATGGGGGGGGGAAAAGAAAAGCAAGTGTTAGGGGAAACAGAGAGAGACTACTGCAGCTTGGGGAAGGGGCCAGTAACAGAAGGATTTTCTGGAGGAAAAGTCCATCATGGGCTATGTGCCATGATGGGCGGTATAACCTGCCTACATTAGAAGTAGGCTACTTCAGAACACCAGGTGCAAGGCAATGGCAACAAGATGCAGGCACTCTGTTGTCTCGTGTGCTCCCTAAGGCATCTGGTGGGCTGCTGTGAGATACAGGAAGCTGGACTAGATGGGCCTTTGGCCTGATGCAGCAGGGCCTCTTCTTATGCTCTAAGGATGTTGGCATGGAGAAAGAACCAGTGGGGTACACCAGACAAAGAAAGGTAGTGACTATTTCTAAGGAGCAGGGATAGGAGAGTTGAAGAAGGGTGGGGTGTAAAGGAATGGGGCAAAGGGCAGAGCGACTCACTGGTTCAATTGACCTTTTACTAGCTCATTATTTCTTTGAAGCCTCATTAGCTCCAATGCAGTAATGCAGTTGTAAAGAGAAAATCACCCTAGACTTTACTGCTGCACCCATATTTTATGAGTTAAGGATTTTATGTTTCATGGGTGGTTTATAAAACACACTTCTTTTTTTGAGATATGCCTCATGCTTGTTTTGTTTAAGATGTTTTATGACACTCTGTAAGACAGGATGTGTCTATCCCATTCAATTGGTGATGGGTGACAATGAACAGCCGAATGATACATCCAAGGGAAGTTCATACATAATTCCTTTTTTCTCCTGTTGCCATGACAATATTATCAGCAAATGGAGAAAATACTAATGGTCTCCCTTTGGGGATATCTTTTCCTTGACAACCTTCCTTCTCATATTTTCTCGACTTCATTTGAAGATAATAAAGCCCTTTAAATATGTATTCTAAATTCCTTTACTCTATTATTCATTGAGATCATTCTCGTCCTTTGCGTTTTCAGTAGCACTCATGATACGGAGGTTGCTATAAAACAGCTGAGATGGACAAACATGTTACTCTCGAGAACGCACAGACAATGCATTCGTGAGTAGATCTCATTGACAATGCTCGTGAGTAGATCTACTCTAGTAAATATGTTTACCTTACCTCTGAAATTTAGCTATCCTCCCTTTAAAATGTTCAAAGATAATTCCAGGAAAAAGGCTTCAGGCTATTAGGGCTGGTAGTCGTAAGGCAAGCTGGGGGCAGGTAACACGTGGGTAGGTGGATGACTGGCCCCTTGTGTTTCTTGAGTCTTACTCATTTGACAGCTGCAATGGGAATAGGGAATCCTGCACTGGTGGCTCTGAAACTCAGTGGAGAGGAGCTATCAGTTCACTCATCTGGCAAGCCACAACCCCAAGGCAGAAATATGTTCCCATCCAGGTCATATGTTAATTGATTTCATAACTCATGCATATAGTTTCGGTGACTTAGGGCCCAATCCTATCTTTTTCCCTATGCAGTGGTGCCAAAACAGGCTGCACTGCAGGCTACAGTGGAGGAGGTCAATCAGCAGACTTGGGATGGGAAAGGGAAAATATTTTCACTTACCCCTCCTTAAGCCTCTCTACCAACAATGGCTTTCCTTGGACCTGCGCCAGCACTTTAGCCCATGGGTCTCCTCTGATCCCCCAGCCCTTTAGTCCCGCATCCTTCCCCCCCCCAACTTACCAGCACCAATAGGGCTCCTCTTTGGTGCTGCCACACGTGGGTCCTCCCCTCCATCTTCAGTGGTGGCCCAGAAGGTCTTCGCTGTACACTTCCAGAGCTGCTTTCACAATGCCGTAAAGCACAACCGCTGCTCAAATGCCAGTTCCACATGTTTGGACTGAGCCACTATTCTTCCAGTAAATCCAGCATAGTTTGGTTTTCTGGTATATAAATCTTTTAACACTTTTTAAAATTTTATCTTACCATAAAATAATTGCTGATGTTATTCCTTGAATGCATACGAACCTAAAGGAGAATGTTCCATCTCCTGCTTAGAAACCATGAAAACCAGCATCAAATAATAGGTTGTTTTGTCTAATGGATCTTTGTAGCCAAGTTGAGACACCCGATTCCACCAGATTCCAGCCCTCCTGTCGTAACAGTCTGCACAGCCTATTGTTGTTGGAGTTCCCCGAGTGGGTCTATTGTTGGAGGCTGTACTCTAAGCACCAAGCTTTTATTGCTGTTAGAAAAAAAATGATTTCCTGCTCAGCAATGTGTTTGTCTTTCTTTGCAACATGTGTTGTGCCGCCCTCAAAATCTAATTGCTCCCCCCAGCTCTTCTATTACAATTAAATGGTATAAATAATTAAAAATAGAAATGGGCTTCCATTTATTCTAATAGTTCAAAGCCAAGAGCTCCCCATGTGGTAAAAGGTTTTGCCGCTCCCTGCGATTGCCTCTCTCTGCTGCGGAAGTGCAGTCATCAGTCAGTGAAATGGGGGTCTCGCTTCCCAGGGAGAGTGGAAAGCCAGAGAGAGTGTCAATAAATAACTCGTTAGTTAAATTAGGGAAGAACAAATGAATTTTGCCTGGTTACGGAATCAAGTCTCAGAGCTTGACTGAGACACTTCACAGATTTATATACTCTTCCCAAGTTGTGCATATATATATATGCACAATAGGTGCCCACTGGATTGTGGCACTTATTGAAATGGGGGTGGCGGTGGTGAGTCAGTATCTACTACAATCCTGCTTCAGTGAATGCACAACAAATGCCAGCGTAAGGTCAGAAAATTGCTTTGCTGACGTAGCTTGGACATCTCTCAGGTTCCAGTTACAACTCTGCCTGCAGAGAGTCCAGAACAACACTGAGAGCGCAATCCTAAACTGTGCTGGAACAGCAAGGCTGGTGGGCAGTGGTGTCATCCAAATGATTTAGGAACAGGTACTCACTTTTGATTGGCACTTGTCGGGGTCCGCCCACCAGAAGTGATGTCATAAGCCGGAAGTGATGTCATGGCAGGGAAGTGAGGTCATAGCCAGAAGTGATGTCGTGGCAGGAAGTGAGGTCATAGCCGGAAGTGAGGTTATGATTGTTGCCATGGATGTGATCATGTTTGTAATAACTTCAGCTTGTGGTTAGTGTTGATTTAACTTCTGTTGCTTTGCTTTCTAGAGATGTGTATATACATAGTTTGCTTCAACTGTTCCCTGGTTAACTAGCAGGCTAGACTGTACTAGATTGCGAGCCCTTTTGGGACAGGGAGCCATTTAACTTTAATGTTAAATGCAAGGAGCTGGCAAGGAGCAGGTGGGGGAATGGGTGCCCACCAGGCCGCATGACCATGTGGGCGTCTGACCGAGCACCGGGCCGGCTGGCAAGGAGCAGGAGGGGGAACAGGCGACCAAAAAAAGACCGCGTGGGGGCTGGGGCTGGGGGGAGGCTGCAGGAGGAAACAGGACGCTGGGTCTGAGTGGCTGGAGGGAGCGGGAGCCCCAGGCAGCCTACCTTCTCACGCTTGCTGCCTTATTCCCGGGTCTCCCTCGCTGCTGCCGCTGCCACCGCCTCCAGTCCTCTCGCTCCGCTGCTGACGCTGCTGATGCCACCAGCTGGCTGCCTGCCTGCCTGCCTCCTCACAGAAAGTGTAGGCAACGGCTGCAGGCATGCAGTACGCATGTGCAGCTGCTGAGCCAACCAGCCGACGGGGCCAGCTTCGAGTGGGCGGGGCCAGCTCAACTTCTAGGAACCGGTACTCACGTAGTGGTGCGTAGTGGGTGCATAACATCACTGCTGGTGGGCCTGCGCTATATCCAGTGCAGCTTTTGGTGCTCTGGGGACTCTCCCTGGGCTCCAGCCTCCCCTATGGTTTCTTCAGATCTGTGCCTGCGCCTGAAACCACTTATGTGTTTCTCTCTTTTGGGTGCTGCTCCTGCTACTGATATTGTTCAATAAAACCTTTGGCTGGATCACCCTTGTTGTCCCTTTGTTAGAGATCCCCTTTTCATACCATAGCCGTTTCTTACATCAGCTGGCCTCATTGTGGGACTCTGCGATGGGACGTGCATTTGAGCTCCTAGAGTCTGCAACACCCTCATTCCAAGACTTCCTGAGCTCTGACAGGGGATATCCTTCATGACCACCTTCAGTGGTCATGAGCCACTTGTTCTCGCAGCCAAGGCATACGATGGGCAGTGGCAGGGTGACAGGAGGTCAGCATAGTCATAGCAGGCACAATGCCAGCAGGTGTGAGTGATGCAGCAAAAGAAAAGGGTTGTGTGGAATGCCTAGTGGTTTGGGCTGCTGCAGGAGGTACCCTGTGTCACATGGCAGGCCAGTGATTGGCCCAGGCAGTGCTTCCTCTGATAGGTCCATGTGCTACAGCCCCCTAACCAGGTGTGTCTAGTCTGTTTGCAGTGATACAAGGCGTTAAATTCCAGAGGGGGCACTTTTTACCTGTCTCTTGCTTGTGGCTGGGTAGTTAGAGAGCAGCTTTGTGGAGCAGATGCTCTGGTTTCTAGATCAATTTCCCCAACTACTTTTTGTCCTTGCTTTGGGTGTATCTGGCCAGTCATAGAAAAGGTGAGTGCCTTGCTGGTTAATAAGGCCAGTCCCCTGGCTGGGCTCAAACCCATCATGCCTGACCCCCGGACCTCATCTTTCAGCACTTTGCCTATGTGCTGTTGGCATTCCTCTTGTGATTTATTCTAGTCCCCAAGTCTCCTTCCACCTGGTGAACATCCTCACATAGACTTGAACCCTTGCTATGGGCAGGCTTGTGTGTTTGTTTCATTTGGCTGCCCAGTTCCGGAGAGCTGTCTTTCTACCCTTGCTCTGTCTGCTCAAAAATATATTCCTTGGATGTATGTGTTCGTATGAATAGAATGAGGAACCCTGGGTGCATTGGCTCCTAGTAGGTCTTTGCTTTTACCCAACCACGGTTGATACTGCTATTATTCCTGAAGGAGATGGGGGTTACCATCATGTGATCTCCCCACGGTTGTTGCTCATTCTTAGTGGCTGGTAGAGGGGCCAGTCATTGGCTCCCCACGTGCTCCCACCCTCTGCATGCTGGTGATTTTGTTTCCTGGCAGTGAGTGTTGGGGCTGATTGGATGTAGTGATTGGCTCCAGGGACGTCACAGTGATGTCTGACAGAAATCATACATATATTTGACTTCACGGAAATGGCACGTGGATGTCACACCGCTGACATGCCAATGTCACTGAGATGATGTGTTGCCATCAGAACATTGCTCAGTCCGCTGTATGTTTCTGTAAACACTTGGGGGGTGTTACAGAGAAGGGCTGCACCAGTATTGCTTTGCCAGAATGGGTACAGCATTTGGCCATTCAGACAAGTACTGATACATGTATTTTCCCCCCTCAAGTTCTCCTCTGCAAATGTTTGATATAAAGTATTTATCCTCAATATTAGATTACTGTATTTTTACATTGTGTCCCTATTGTGTATATGAATTTGAGATTTGATTTCACTCTGTCATTTGTCCATTGATACTTGATATTATTTTGTATCTGACAGCATTTAATAGGTGATGTAGAGTTTTGTTTTCCATTTGACAATACCTGAGAGCTTGCAGAAAACATTTAACATGACAGCTGATTGCTTAAAAGGGTTGTGTACGGGATGCCTGCCAAAGTCAAAATGTGCCAAGAGGTCTAAATCATTGGAATTTCACACCAGAATTTCATATTCAAACTTCAGATTTGATATGTTCGAATTCCAAGGTTGAAATGTTGGAGAGTTTCAGAAATTGGGATTGATTTTAGCTCAGGAGAAGTTATTTGCAAGAGTAATTTGAGTTTGAGAATATTTTTTGAGATATAAGAGCAGGAACATATGGATTCCTTGATGGAAGATATATTGTATTATTTAAGGTACACATAATCATCGTGAATGAGAAAGACACATTGGTTTTTCCCTCCCAAATAAGCTTCATTTATACTTTTAAAGTCTTATACAGTTTTAAAAAATTATTGAAGACATGCATTTATTTCCTGGACATTCTCACTATTTCAGTTATTATGAGTGCGGAGTGGGCAGGGGGTATAATAATATGTCTGTGTTATGAATGTACACCTTCCATAGAACCTTTTGCTCAGATATTCAGCCACCAATCTTTCTTACTGGTAGTCAGTAGTGGGATCTAAATGATTTAGCAAGGGGAACTCATTTTTGATTGGTACTTGTGTCAGGACCCGCCCACCAGAAGTGATGTCATAGCTGGAAGTGATGTTGTGGCAAGGTCATAGCCGGAAGTGCAAGGGGTGGCCATTCTTATTATCTAGATAGGGCAGCGAGTGAATCCAGGGGGCGGGGTTAGCGGTGACGTAAATATACCCAAAACAATGCTGATTCCAATTATTTCCAATGGGTTTTCGCATGATGTTTAGGGCTTATTTGTGTACTCCAGAAGTAAAAACTTACCAAAATAACAACGTGTGATTGTGGAGAAACATCAGTGGTAACCATATTATGAGTTAATATGCAATTCCAAGGTTTAATTCCGCGTAATTATATTACTGAACATACCGGACGAAATGCCCCTTGCTGCCTATGTAAACTCGGATTGCACTGCTTTGACAGGCTTATTTTTTGAAATCTACACAACCAAAAATAAAGTGTGAACGGGAAGGAAAGAAAAAAAGGGGAGGGTGGGCAAAAAATAGATAAATATGTAGGAAAATTACATTAAAATCTCTCAATGTATAACACAAGCAGTTGTCAATAGGAGAGTAGTTCTTTTTCACTTCTAGGCTATTAAGAGTATTTTTTTAAACTTCTACACTCACCCCCCCCCCAAAACAAACCCTATTAATGTTCGGAATTTCGAAAATATTACAGTAGAAAAAGGAAGGCGGGGAAAAAAAGTGTAAATGGGAAGGGGGGAAAAGGGGCGGGGTTATACCCGGAAGCTTCAAGTATGTGACGTCATGCCCTCTCTATGTATAATAACTCTATGTGGAAGTGATGTTGTGGCAGGAAGTGACATTGTCAAGCAGGAAGTGCTGTCATTGTAACACAATAAAATGACATGAACTGTAAATTGGCACCCAAAAACCTAGACCAATCACTCCACAACAGTTTCAGCAGGCATCTGTGCATTTTTAGGTGGGCTAGCAAGCCCAACAAACTAGACCAACCATTCCACAACATTCTTCTTTCGTACTGCTGCAGGAGGGAGGGGGGACGGGGAGAATGAGGGGGAACAGGGAGAAGGCAGGCCACGCCACAGAGGAAGCCCAGGCCTACCTGCTACCATCTCCAGCCACCACCGCCGCTACCGGGCCGCCGCCGCTGCAGAATGTTGCAGAACTGGGGGTGGAGCGTGCACACAACCGAAGAAAAACAATGTAAAAAAAAAACACGGAGAAAAAAATAGCCAGAAGCCAGCCGACGTCAGCGAGTGGGCGGAGCCAGCCAATGTTCCAACAAGTGGAACTACGTCCCCCCGCGTTCCCCCTCAATCCCACCACTGCTGGTAGTCTTGATGTGATGTGGCAAGCAAAACACAATGAAGAACTGCTGCTTAGGTGTACTGCATTATGCATACGAAGTCACAACCATGTTATCAAAGTAGTTGAAGAGATTGAAACTGCACACTTATGCACACTTTTCTAGGAGTAAGTCCCAACGAAGCCAGTAGAACTTCTGCTTAGACACATGCATAGGTTTGTGAGTTTCTGAAAGAGGGTACTGGGTGTACATACAGCACACACATGCACATGCGTAATGTGTGTGTGTGTGCACATGTGCATATGATTTGCAGATTTCTTGCTGTTTCCTGTTCGGTTTAGATGCGCAATCCAAGCCCTGCAGAACAGAGTCCAACAGTACAGCTCTTTTTAGCTTGACAGGTGCTTACAGCAGCACAGCAGTTCACGGGTTTACAACTGCTTGCTTAATAAAGGCTCCTGCTTTGGCAGCCATTGATCATGAATCAAAGCTCTGCCTTTTCATCCCTGCCCTAGAAGGAGCGATAGATGTGTGCTGCCCTGTGGTGGTCTCCTGCATGAAGCCGCTTCTCAGGTTACACATCTCAGTTTCAAGCTGAGCTTTGTGCACATGTGATGAACTTGAGTCAGTGGCAATCCCAAGGACCCTGTGCTCTTCCGGCAGTGTTAGGCTGCTTAGGAATTGATGCTTGTTTTCCTATGGTGCGAAGAGCAAAGAGCAGCTTTTCCCTTGCTGTAGCGGTGACTAACAGGGAAAAAGTTGGTGATGGGGAATGATGTACCTTCACAACATCATTAGCACACCAGAGCTAATGTGGCTTCAGCATAGCCCTTCACTCTCTTCAGTAAAATCCCCTCCATCAATTAAAATAGTACTACTACTAACTGAGCTTTAGTTGACTGATCTACAGATTAATAAACTAACTGAAATGTGACTCCCTAATTTCAAGTCAATGAAGGCTGGTTCAAACATGAGAATGTGAAGTTGCGTAGTTCTTATGCAAATCTACAATGGTTACATAGTTCTTTACTGTACTGCACATTGAGAGTGCCATTCATTTGGTGCATCCAACGCAGGGTTAGACAGCAAGCCTTGGAGAGGATGACTGCCATATGTACTTAGAGTGGCGTGCACTATAGCATCAAACACAAATGCAAGTGTTAAACATTGCAAGGCTTGCCATGGATATTTATATAGATAGTCTGGAGCCCCAAACACTGTAACCCCAAACACTGAAGGCAGTAAAGGTCTATGTCTGCAGTGCAGGTATGCATTCACAAGGCACACCATCCTGCCAATGGGAGGCCCAATGACCCTGCCCCAAACTCCCATGGCATATCCACAGACCATCATACCAGTGTACCGTTACATACTGGTTGAAAATCACAGTGCTATAAATCTCCAATTTATTGTCAGGCATGGAATTCAGGGTTTGAGAAGTCAGTAGTGTATTGGTTGCTAATCTAACTAAGAGCCCAATCCTATGTGGGTCTACTCAATCATCATTCCCATTATAGATGGGGCTTACTCCCAGGAATGTGTGGATAGGATTGCAGCCTTAGGCTATACTCTAGTGGTGACTGACACTAGGACTCCATCAAATAGCTGCAAAGTGATCAGATGGGAACAGTGTGCCAAATAACCAAAGTTATTATAACCAAAGTTGTTTGGCACATGGGTCCCCTAAATTTTTGGCTCCCCCCCCCCCATGACAAAATTATGTTTAGTAATAGTCATGACATGAAATGTATAATAATAATGGCTAGCGACAAAGCTCAGACAGTGAATATGTTCTTTTATTGAACACACACACACACACACACACACACACACACACACAAACTAACATTGTATGTTTGAATATTTATATTTGTATATTTGTATAGAACTTTGTCACTTTGTATATACCGTATAATATACCAATAAATATGCTTCTCTTTTGGTTGGCTATAGCCAGCAGTAGCCAAATTGGGGTCCCCCTGCTGCTACTGTCACCTTGGGATGGCCTCTCAGATACCCCATGCACCCAGTACTGACCCCTCCCCCCAGCCACTGTCTTCATGCATCACTGGATGGGAAGCAATGCACTCTGGGAAAATGGTGGAGGGGAAGGGAGCTTAACCCTTTCCCATCCTCCAGTTTTCCCCATCAGTCTCTTGCTGTCAAAGCTCTGGAAATGTGTGTTCTGCATCCCATGGAAAAGGCTAATTCTGCTGCCAAATGTGTGGTTGTCATCTAATAAATGAAGATTTATTTTTAGAAAGAAAAAGACTACTGGAAAAAATCTTGAATTAATATGACAAATGCACCTGTCGGTCTTTTGTGAAGGAGCGAGGGGCGGGGCTGGAATATATATATATATATATATATATATTCTTGGAGAGACAGCGCAGGAAATTATTTGTTAGCAATATGTACAGCAATTGCAGTTCACAAAGCAGCTCTGAGTACAAAATAGATTGTGATCGGAGCAGAAGACAATTAATCTACAGTACCCCCTTTCTCTCCTATACACAGATATAAATCTGTTTATTCTTTGTCATAATAAAAAAGAATTTTTTGTAAGTGCTACACATTTGATCGGGATGTTCAAACGTTCAGGTACATTAATATTCATGATTTTTCTTGTCGGTTCCCCATCTCCCAGGCTTAGCCTTGTACTAAAATGGCATGTTAAAAAAAAATAGACAGACATGTTCTTTTGAGGAGGAAACTGTCTGACCTTGATTGTGAGGGGCTTTTTTCTTGTTTAAAGCTGCTTGGCAACAATGGAAGAGACCTTTTCAAAGGTGTCGCTTTTGTGCTTGTTGGGAAACTGCTTTTGTATTATGATCATTTTCTGCGGAGAATCTGCCCTTGGGGGTAATTATGAAAAAAAAAAATATTAGCACTATGCATACAGCAGATAAATGCTATGCAGTCAGCATATGTGACACATGTACCCACACGGTCCAGCATTTGTAGATCTAATCATGAAGGATGAGCAAAAAAAAAAACAAACACCCTGACACCACTACCCAGAGACATGTGACAAATATTATCAGATCTTCTCTTTTGGTTTTACTTGAAATTCCCCAGATGCTTTTGCCTGTGTCTGAATCTCCAAATTTCTTTCCAAATTTGACTACCTAGGAATGTCAAACCCACGACTTGCACAGGTCAAATCAAAACACTTTTTGGGTGCAATCCTAACCTGGAGTTAGGCCAGCACAGTTAAGCCAGCAAATTTTGGCTGGCACAAGGGACACGGTAAAGTATGTTTGGACCACTCTCAGAATCAGAGGCCAGCACACAGACATGCGCCATCCTCCTTGACTCAGAGAATGGTCCAAACACGATTTAGGATTACCCTTGTGCTGATCTAACTGTGCCGGCCTAACTCCAGGTTAAGACTGTGCTTTTTGTCTGCTCTTAAAATTCCTTAGCTGATATTCCTGAACGATGAACCCCAAATCCACAATCCTAGCAATAAGCTTTGAACTCCTAGCCAATGAAATTGGAGGGGGAGATTTGCATTTCAAGTTAAAGTATACAGGTATATCTCAGAATCCGCAGTTTTGCCATATCCGCGGAAGGGGGATCCAGAATGGAACCCCCACAGATACAGGGGTACACCTGGATAGTTAATTTCATCCAATGTGCAGAGAGAAATCAGGGTGGAATGCAGGGCCCACTGCCCCTTGCAATGATTGTACACATTTAACCGGTGTGTATAGATCTGAGACGTGGGACGTGGTGACACAGCGAGTTAATCTGCTGCTGCTGGGCATTTGACCGCAAGGTTGGGAGTTCAAGACTGCGTGACGGAGTGAGCTCCCATTGCTTGTCCCAGCTCCTGCCAACCTAGCAGTTTGAAAGCACTTAAAAAATGCAAGTAGATAAATAGGGACCACTTCGGTGGGACCACTTCGGCGTTCCTAGAGTCATGCCAGCCACATGACCATGGAAGCTTGTCCTCGGACAAAAACGCTATCTCTACAGGCTTTGAAACGGAGATGAGCACCGCCCCCTACAGTCGGTCACGACTAGACCATTCGGTTGTGGGGAAACCTTTACCTTTTTATAGATCCGACAATCCATTCGGTGAAGAGTCACTAAGGAATTCCAGCCTATATTGTGCCTGGTGACACAGTTCCAGAGGGGAAAAAACTGCCCTTAGGAGCTTACTTTTTACTTGGTAGGCAGAGACAACAACAAAAATTTGGTTAAGGAAGTTATTTGTAATACAGCTGAATGATAAGAACTGAACACATCCATATATAGAACTAGATTCCGTAATTACAAACTGGAACCATCTTGAATCAATAATGATTGAATTTATTAAGGGGTGTGTGTGTGTGTGTGTGTGTGTGTGTGTGTGTGTGTGT
>JAJKFI010000035.1:9119589-9145782 GCA_029204185.1 Lerista edwardsae | reverse complement strand
GTGTGTGTGTGTGTGTGTGTGTGTGTGTGTGTGTGTGTGTGTGTGTGATATCTATGTTATCATCAGATTGCTGGAAGACACCAGGCCTATGAGCTGTAGGGCATTTTGAATTGGGCATCCCTTGGGTTATAGAAAAAAAAAGGAATGATGCTGAATGAAAAAGGATATTATACTGAGGGGCTCAAATTATTTTACAGCCCGATCCGATACCTATGATCTGCCACCAAAACTAGCATTCTGGCAGGGAAACCAATTTCTGGCAGTTGCAAATGGTGATCCAGAAGTTCACATAGCTGTGCATTTCCATTCCGCCATTGGAGAAGCTGTACACAGTGGTGGGAAGAAGAAGGTTCACTGACAGTGGTGAGTCGATGGGGTGGGCAGAACCAAGGGAGGCAGGAGGGGTGTGGGTGACTTGTGCTGGATGCTATCCCCTCCAGAATGAGTCAACATCCCCTCTTTGTCTTCTCAGTTTACAGCAGCTGAAGAGGTGGTACAGGACTGAGGAGACCCATTGGCAGATGAGGGGCTTCCAGAGGGGAAAGGAAAAATATTTTTCCCAATTGTCCCTGGTAAAGAGCAAAAGAAGGCTAGGCCATGGTTTGACTCCATTTTGTCAACATGACTCCATTTCATGGGAAAGAGCTGAAGCTGCTAAAATACCAGCTGGTGGTAATCAGCTCACTTCCTGATGTAATCAGGTAGTGTAATTTCCTATCTGCTTTGTTTCTGCAGAAAAGTGTGAGGTCATAGCTAGGGTCAGGAAGCACAAACCTAATCAAGAAGGTTCCATCTAGCTAGTGCTGCAATCAAGAAGATCCCACACAGCTCAGACACATCACTTAGGTTGTGTACCTAACCTTTTCTGACCATTCTGTGACCTCCGAACGTTCCATCACCCCATCAGATGATGGCCGACCTTTATCCTAACTGGATAAGTGATTGTGCCAGAGAGGCATAAAGATACCCAATTCTGGGGTACAGAGCAGCACACAGATCATCAAGACACCATCAAGACCATCAGAGCTTCAAGACACCATCAGACTGTCTTCAAAGAAGATCACCAGACCATCAGAACTCTTCAGATCTCCAGACCTTGAGATCACCTTCTCCAAGCCTGTCCAAGATGCCCAGCAGCTGCCTGCATTGGACTGAGAAGGAGGTGAATCAGCAAGACTAGCAACCTTGCAGGTACTAGGGCCTAGTTTAGAGTTAGGAATATAGCGGTTTTGTTGTTTTAAGATGTATCTTAGTTCAAGTCTCTGTTAGTTCTTTTAAGCCTTTCCTAGTTTTGGTAACTGCTTTTTTTCCTTAATAAATTACAGTTAATCTGTAAAGCTTTGTTTGGAACCAGATTAAATTCAGTTTTGCTGCTTGGGCACTCTACCAGTTTAAAGTTAAGCCAGGGCAAGCGGGAAAGCTGCAGAACGTGACATGACGCAACAGGCGGACTGCCGATCAAACGTAAGTCCCGCCCAGCGTACCGGCTGGATACTGGCAGCGTACCTGTACTGGCAGCGTACCTGTAGCGAACTGGCAGCGTACTGGCAGCGTACCTGTAGTTGGGGCTACTTTAGCCTGTGGACTTTTTAAGATTTAAGAGTCTGTTCATTCCTCTGTTGGAGGCGGTAACTCTTAGCTGTGGTCTTAGGCTGGTAGCAGAGGCTGTGTGCCTTATTGCCTTGGCTTGTAAGCGCTTAAGGACACACTCTGCTGAAAGTTCACAGCTCATATGGGCCCTGGGCTGGTTATAGGGCACCTGTGAATTACATCCCCCCAATAGCATGGGGAAAAATCAAATTGGGCAATCCTACAGGAAGTCAAGCCTGATTGCTCCTTGGAAGAACACAGATACTGAAGCTGAAGCTCAAATACTTTGGCTACCTCATAAGAAGAGAAGACTCTCATGCTGGGAAAGATTGAAGGCAAAAGGAGAAGGGGGAGCAGAAGATGAGATGGTTAGATAGTGTCACCAAAGCAATAAACATGAAATTGGGCAAACTCTGGAAGCTGTCTGGAGGACAGGGAGGCCTGGCGTGCTGTGCTCCATGGGGTCGCAAAGAGTCAGACCCGACTTAGCGACTGAACCACCACCACAGCAATAGCATGCAACACAGCCCATTTGGGCACCACTGTGTGTTACAGTGGGGAACACCACTGTAAATTGGGATTGGGCTGTAAATCATGAGTTAGCTAAAGAGAAAGAGTTGAGTCCAGTTAGAGAAGAAGGGCTCCAAGGACAGCTACAATCCTGTGATATATATAGAGAAACGAGACGATGGTTGGGGTGAGAGTGGAAAGATTTTCATTAGCTCCTTTCTTATGTTGCATTAGCATTCTATAGGGAAAGGGACTTAGAGTTTTTTTTTTTCCTTCCTGTAATTAATGTAAAATTATAGAAATTCCTGCACCTCAACATGAGACTTTGGTACGTGTCACAGTACGCATTTATGAGACCAGTGTCGTCACCGTGATGAACAAATCTGAGAAGGCAGATGTAGAAGTGGGTTAGTCCTCCAAGTCCCTCAAGCCACTCACCTGTGCGACAATCTGCATCTGTAGAAATGATAGTCAGCCAATCACGGAATCCATACACTCCTCCCTTAATTACTCCACTAAAATTACTTAACCACTTCCAGAGATAATTAATTGTACTTGGTTTCTTAATTACGTGACACAAGGTAACTTCCAGTTAATATGTTCTGTCCCTGCTGAATGTTTACTGTGCTAAGCAGACCGGTTTCAGCTTGTGCTCTGATAAAGACTGTAATCCCAATCCACTGGTGTAGCCATGCCAAAAAAAAGGTGTGCTGGACCAGTGTGGGGAAGGGATCAAGTACTAAAAAAACCTTACAGAACTCCAATAAACAAAATGTATGAGAGTCTGAGAACGTATTTTGTAATTTGCTGGTGGTGACAAACTGCCCAATCCGATCGTCTGCCACATTATAACAAGTAGCCATGACAATGCAGGCTGTGTGCTGTGGTGAAAGGTTTGTCAAACAGCCTTCAGGAAGTAAATATACTTACTTCCCAGTAGGCTGCCCAATCAGCTATGGGTCCGCTCAGACCTATACCAGCCATTTTGCTGGCGTAGGTCTGAGGAGAGCCAGGGGGCATTCTAGGGTGGGGTTTCAGGGATAAGATTTGGGCGCAAGTCACTGCTGCCAGAGCCATCCCCTCCCACTTTCAACATGTCCCTGTTTGTTCCCCCAGTGCGCCCTGATACTCCCCTTCTCCGCCCATCGTCCACCCTCACCCTCACCCACAACTTACCAGGGTCTATTATATGGAACGTTCCACAGCTGCTGCTGCTGCTCTCTCCATTTGCAGCAACAGCCAGCAGTGTGTGACAGCAGCCCAGCTTTTGAACTGCTGTAAACTAGCTTGTGCTGCTGGAATGCTAGTTTCTGCAGTGCAAGGCCACAAATAGGATTGGGGCCAAAATCAATTGGCTGAGCTGCTCTGGCACTAGAGAGGGTTAGACAGAAAGGCCTAATGGAGGAAAGGAAGATGAAGTAAAGGCTCAAGTGGTGTTGAGACATAGGGGTGAGGAGGAAGAAAAAGCTCAAAAAGAAGAGAGAGAGAGAGAGAGAGAGAGGACATGTCAGAAAAAAAATGGACAAAAAGATGATAGGATTTGGAAACATGAGAAAATTTGAAGTTCACAGGTTGATTTGAAATAATACATCAGCTGAATTATTGGCGAGAAGTTCTAGAAAACATGCCATACTCTTTCATGTTTGCCATGGGAACTTGAGGTGATTAAGGCCCTAATCCAAATTTTCATTGCTGGTGCAGCTACAGTGCAGCCCTTTGGTAAGTGAACAAACATTTTCTTACCTTGAGAAGGCCTCTGGGATTGCCCCTCCACCACAGGAAGCAGTGCTTGTCCCATTGGCATGGCTGCATCAGTGCTGAAAAGTTGGATAGGTTTGGTCACCGCATGTGGCCATTTAGTCTCTCAAAAATTGATCTGTGAGCTAGGCATAACTTCCATATCTCCAAGTTTGACAAATTATTGCACTTCAAAATCTCAGTATCTTTATTCATTTGACATCAGATGGGCCCAGTCAGATATATTGGCTGGGTATATTGGATGGTGTGAGAGAGCAGAGTTTCGGGGGATGACAATTCCAGAATGTACATCTTTCATTGTGAAGAAAATGTTCAACTTGGTTCTGTTTTTTCAAGAGGCTCCTTGCCTTTCCTGCTTACTTAGGAGGTCTTTCTCAGGGCGCAATCCTACCCAGCGCTGGAATGGCAAGGCCGGCTGGCCAGTGCCATATCCGACACTGGGTTGGGGAGGCTGGAGCCTCCCTGCAGCAAGGGAACATTTGTTCTCTTACCATAGGGGAGGCTCCAGCCATAGGGCACTCCTCGTATCTGCACTCACTAAATAATAATAATAATAATACATGTATTTATATACCGCCTTTCTTAAAGTCACTAGATTTCTCTAATAATTACAACTCAAGGCGGTTTACATAGGCAGACTTTTTCACAAACCCGAAGGTTTTTACAATTTACAGAATGTTCTATCTTTCAAGAACCACACTCAAACAGATCTTTCTTTCTGGATTTAGCCTTCTTTCTTTAGCCACCCGACTGTCGTCTGCTGGCTGATGAGGCTTCCCTGCTCTCACCAGAGACGCAGCTGAGTTCAGCATACTCCTCCTCCCACGAGGCAGCTGGAACTCAGCTTTTAATCAGCCGCAGTTTGCAAGGTCTGCCGCTTACACAGACTTCCGGGAGTCTCAAGCTCACGACCTTGAGATCTTCAGTTGTTATCTTCGGGCAAACGGAGGCATTAACCCTCTCGGCTAAATCTTCTGCCCAGATTTAGAAATAGATTTAGAAATAGAGGGCGCAGATCCAAGGAGACCGCTCAGGCCAAACCAGGGCTGTGCAGCTCCCCAAACAGGCTTAGGATGCAGCTGTATGGCCACTTTCTAAGCCTGCCCACGTCTCGCCTTCCCCCTGTCCACATTCTCTCTCCATTGACCAATCCCTGTGCCACCTCGGCACAGAGCCTTCCCTGCGCCAGCCGCCTTCAGCCGATGCAGAAAAAGCTCGCCGTCGGCACTCTCAGGCCAACACTACTCATAGCATCAGTCTGACAGCTCGAGGGCCGATGTGGGGTGGCAATTGGCGCCCACGTGTCGGCGCTCTGCCCCTTGCGTCGACACTATGACATAGCGTCAACACAAGGGGCACAATAGGATTGAGCTGTCTTACAAACCCAGCCCATTTATCTCAGCACCTGGAGAGATGATAGGATGTTGCCCAGTGCTAGAATACCTTTTATTATAAGGGATAGTTGAAAACTAGACGGGGCTTCGTTCATCCTTTGACTATTCCAGAGTATGATGAAGGGAGCATTACAGGCAGAAGATTATAGGGACTTCACACAGCCACAGCTGCATGGAATTACTGTACTGTGATGGAATTCCATGTGAATGATGCAAATATGGGATTGGGCATTTTGTGTAGCTCTTCCCCACACATTCAGCCCATGGCCCAGTGAGGTCATATCTCAGGAAAGCCCATGCAGCTGTGGCAGTGTGTGAAATGTGAGTGTGCGCATGCGCGCGCGCACGCACACACACACACACACACACACACACACACACACAGAGAGAGAGAGAGAGAGAGAGAGAGAGAGAGAGAGAGAGAGAGAGCGCGACTCACTCATTCTCTACTCTGCCTAGCTATAAGCAACTACTTCTGAACTCAGCAGGCAACTGAAGTCTGCTCTAGCTCAGCACAGAAATAACTCATTTTGGTACTGAACTTGAGTGGGTGAAGAACAAATATCCACAGCTATTTTGAAACGTGCTCTTTTCTGCCTTAGAATAGATTTATTTTTAAATAGTTTCTGTAGGTGAAACTTGGGGAAAAAAATTAAATGAAGTGTCAATTGTTGAAGCATATCATTTAACTGGAAAAATATTGGACATGATTCAGAGTGCAATCCGATACCCCTTTGCGCCAGCGCTACGCTCTTGCGTCGGCCGAACGCTGTTGCAAACGTGCCATCAAGCATGTCCGCGTCGGCGCTATGGTGCTGGACCAACGCAAGCAGCAGTACCCATGCTGAGGTGCCGCCGCGACTGTCAGCAGCGCCGGCCTTACACCAGTCGAGCATCGGCAGCGCTCAGTCGGCGCAGGGCTTCCACGAGAGTGTTCCAGAGGCATGCCGGGGGCATAACTGGGCGGAGCAGTGGGTGGCGATGGGGGCGGTGACACAGGACAGCAGGCACAGATCCAAGCATAGGGGTCACCCATAGGGGTGACCAGAGCTTATGCAGGTGCAAGGGAAAAACCTCCCCTTGGGCTGCATGTTGCTGCTGCTGCCTCCTAATGGGCTTTAGGATACAGCCCTGTTATGTTGGCCTTACTAGGACGGCTTAGTATAGGATTGGGCTGTCAGTGAAAGCTAAGCACCTAAGGACCACTGCAGACCCCCCAAAAAGTGCAGGATGTGTGAATGAGATAAAAATGCCTACTAGTGTGGGCACAATCCTAAGCAGTGCCAGACTGGTGAGGCCAACGGGCCAGCGCCATATCCAGCGCTGCTTAGGATGGGCTGGAGCCTCCCCGCGGCAAGGGAGCATGCGCTCCCTTATTGTAGGGGAGACTCCAGCCTCCCCTATGCGCTCCTCGGTTCTGTGCCTGCTAGAGAGCGGCCACCTCCCAAGCCTGCCCAGGCCCCGCCCACGTCCTGCCTCCCACTAGTTCCTGCGTCGCTTCCACGTGGAGCCTCCCTCACGCCGACCGGCTTCGGTCGGTGCAAGAAAGGCTCAGCGCAGGTGCAGCAGGACTGGCGCTGCTTGCAGCGCCGGTCCTGTTGCTCTAGTGCCAATGTGGGAGTGCTGATTGGCGCTCCCGCGTCAATGCTAGGGCCATCACGCCGACACTATGAAGACACTATGATGCTACGCGACAGGCAGTGCAGGATTGCGCTGTGTCTATCATATAGCTATGCTCATCAGAGAACCAGGATTGGCCCTGGCTCCCTGTCAAGTGTGCACTGTTTCAAACCTAGTCTTAGGGTGCAATCATAACTAACTTTCCAGCACTGGGGTAAGGGCAGTGCAGCTCTGAGATAAGGGAACAAACATTCCCTTACCTTGAGGAGGCCTCCAGGACTCTCCCCCAACTGCAGGATGCAGCACATGTCCCATTGGCACAGCTATGTCAGTCCTGGAAAGTTGGTTATGATTGCACCCTTACCCCACGTAGTGTGCAAATTAACTCTCAGTCCTGTTGATTTCAGTGGGAGAAAGTGCTTAAATCGTTCCAGTTGAGTTTAATGGGACAGAAATGCTTTAACGTTTAGCTCGATAATTCCCATTTTCCTCCAACCATTTTGATCATCTTTCCTAATACAAAACTGAAAGAAAACATTAAATTAAAAAGTCAAATTATTGCTTAATAACTGTCGGCATGGATTTGGGGAAGAAAAAAATGGCTCTTACTCTGTTGCTTCCAAGGACAATTGTTCTTATGCATCACTAGTTCCTGGGCACGTGAGTCCAAGTTTGCCCACAGAGCTTCTTTGCCTGTTCAGACAATTCTGGCATCTGCAATGGAGGGAGCAGCTATTGCCTTTGTGCATGTGGATCAGCACCCTCCAGTGGAATGCGTATGAAATCATAGGTTCAGTCATGGATCTCTGTACTGAAACATGTCTTTTTTTTTCCAATAGTCACAGAGAATATCGATCAGTGTTTGCTTCTAAATCAATGCATTTCCCCTACAGCCTTATTTTAGTTTTCTTCTCGTGTAGTATGTTAACATGGAGCAACATAATCCGGCCAATTTGACACGTAGCCAGCCTGGATTAAGAAAGCTTTTGGCATTAAAATACGTCACTTTAGGAATAGTTGATTGATTTCCCTATGCGGTGCTCAATTGCCTATTAATTGTTCAGTGCTCCTTCTCCCATGATCTGGATGTTTTCTTTTACTGTCGGTTTCCTTTTTTGTCCCTCTCTTCAAAATTAATTATGTGACAGTGATGTTTACCGAGGATACGGCTTCAACAACAACAAAAAATCAACTCCCAGGAAAGTAATGTCCTGGGCAGTGAAGCACATCAGAGGCTATGGAAAGCCTTTGGCTTTTATCCAGCTCTATCAAATTGGACGAGTTTCCTTTTGGTTTGGTTTTTGTTCCTTTCTTTTCAGTGCTGTAAATCTTTCAGTGTTTTATGTTGTTTGTATCTGGGGAAAAACATGGAGACTAGAGACAGGAGCACCATAGAGTTGGAAGGAAAAATAACTGTTTTAAGAAGAGTGGAGGGACACACACACACACACACACACACACACACACACACACACACACACTTCCAGTGAGCTTTGTGAAATGCAAGAAGTAATAATCACATTTCAGAAATAGACTCTACTTTTTCTTTTCTGTCCCCTTGAAATTATTTAAAGGCTGTCTGAAGAATGGGGTAATTATCACTTAGGCTAAATGCACTTGGTTTTCATAATTTTCTCCTAGGTCTACAAGAACCACTTGAAAGGAACTTCATGAATTTGTTTCTTTGTCGGAAGCTTCTTAAGGCAAAGTTTTGGAGGAATAGTGAAGGATTGAACTACAGATTATTGGGGATACTGAACTGCCCCTGGATATAGTATCCCTATGTTACAATTTCCACACTCCCCTGAAATTTATAGTAGCACTTACTGTCTGGTATGATCTAGGGTGCAATCTTCTTAACCTGGAGTTAGGCCAACACAGTTAAGCCAGCAAAGTTTGGCTGGCACAAGGGCCACTGTAAAGTATGTTTGGACCACTCTTGGACATGTGCCATCCTCTCTTACTCTAGGAATGGTCCAAATGCATTTTACAGTGTCCTTTGTGCCGGCCAAACTTTGCTGGTCTAACTCCAGGTTAGGATAGTGCTCCTAATCACAGCACACATTTTCCTGCCTGCAGAGAATGTGCAATATAGAACTGTACAATATGGTGGCACCATGCCACCCAGTGTGCTACTACCTATGATGGGAGAGAATTGAAACATTGGGTGTGGGGCAGAAACTCCATATCTCCAGTAATGTATAATTCAACCCTGAGCCACTGATTGCTTATTTAACCTGCAAACTGTCCTTCCTCTGTTTGAACAATGTCATATTGATTCACCCTTCTCAAAGACCCCACTATTTCTAGATGTTGCTGTTTCATGTTGTCATAATTCTCAATTTTGCTGTCCACAGAGAGCGAAGAGGTTTACCAGCGGCAGGTGCTGTCTATTTCCTGTATCGTCTTTGGCATAGTCATAGTGGGCATGATCTGTGCAGCGTTCTACTTCAAAACAAAGTAAGAACCTTTGTCTAGTCTCTGTCCTGTCCTGATGCCTTTTCAGTTCATTAGTGTTTCCACTATTTTTTTAATCCATTGCATTATTTTGAACAAAGTGAACCACCAGGGCTTGCTTCCTACATATCCTTTCCTTTTCGGTCAGTGAGCAGAGGAAAAGTACAAGTATCTCACATATATCTGTGGCTGACAGCCATGACTTCATCCCTGTGCATAGGCACAAAATGAATGAGGAGGGCTTGAAAAAGTTCTATTTTACATTCTGGTTTTCTTACCCAAGGACATTCTCTAGAATGTTATTCTCCCTAGTAGAATAAGAAAGCAACATTGTCACATGTCGTGGATTAAGCATGCCCAAATGACTTCTTAAGTGTGTGCATAGCACAGTTGTTAATGAGTACATAACATGCACACATGAGCAGTGGTTGTTGTGAATTTGGAGTGTTTATAGCAGAGTTGGGGGCTTGTGGACCCATTCAGCGCTTGCCTAGCGCGATCGGAGCGGAGGAACGAAGCGATCGCTACATTTCAATAACAAAGTCTTTTATTGGTTACAGTAGCGATAGTCAAAAAGCGAGAAGTTCTATTTGCCGGTCAGCGAAAGCCGGCGAAGGCTTGCCGCGTACAAGCGGCTTTTCAACGCATGTTGTTACATTCTCAGTTACAGTTTTAGTCTCCGTGCGCACACAGTAAAAATATAAGTTATATAGGAACAAAGGGGTGTAGCCAGAGCATATCTGGTAGGTGGATACCTGAAGACCCTTGTGCCCCATGTTAACCAATGGGGTGCCCCTTTGCACATCATGATCTCATGAGAAAGTGGATGTTTGCTAGCCAGCGCTTCCCGTGAGAAACATTGCCTGCTTATGTTACACTATCTAAAGGGAGTTCAGCTACTGTGTAGCAGGTTGCACTAACAAGCTGGGAAGCTGACCACCTCAAGGACACGCAGGTGCTCTATCTGATCTGGAGACGGAGAGACGGAATGCCAGTTTCCACTAGTTCTGGAGTGTGTGGTGTGAAACTGCAACAGTGGTGTCATTCAAATGATTTAGGAACAGGAACTCACTTTTGATTGGCACTTGTTGGGAACCCAGAACCAGCCACGGAGCCCGTTAGGATCCGGAACGCCCGTTCTGGTCCGTTCCCCCTGAATGACATCACTGCACATGAGGGAAGCTATGTCATGCTCTGGGACCCTGTGTAGTGGCCAATGGCACAGCTCAGTGGTTCAGCAGGAAAGGAGGAGGGGAGGTCAAAAGTGCAACAAGCAAAGGTTTGCTGTGGGAATAATTTAGTAATAATAAGGAAGGGGAATCAAAATAAAGCAATTTCTTAACAATTCAGTCAGGGCACAATCTAGCATCTTCCAGCACCAGGAAGGTGTAACTTTCCAGCACCAGGGTAAGGGCAATGCAACCGTGAGGTAAAGGAACAAACATTCCCTTGTCTTGAGGAGGCTTCTGTGATTACTACTGCACTGCAGGATGCAGCACATGCCCCATTAGTACAGCTATGTCGGTGCTGAAAAGGTGGTTAGGATTGTGCCCTCACTCCCACACAGTGCCCATACAAAGAAGGATCATCACGAACACTGAGCATGTCATTAGTCTGAGTGCATGTGAAACTGGCATGGAAAGATGGTGGGGAGTGGTACCTCTGGAGAGGCCGTGCCAAAGATCAAGTTTACCAGTCTGTTTCTGCTGCAGGGAGTGTGATGTGTTGCGGGAGCCACAGGGTCAGGGTGCCAAGGCTGGGCAAGTCTTGTGCATGAGAGTGGAGCTTAAAAGCAGAAAGAGGGCCTTGACGCCAGCTGCAATATCTAGGTATGTGAGTAATTGAGGGCTAGAGGGTTAGAGTTACTCTCCCACAGAGAAAGAGCATACCGTGAGGCAGCCACAAGGATGGCTGCCCAACCTGTGCTAAACATTGGCTTTGGTTGTGCTTCAGGAGAGGAGCAAGTGGAAAGGCTGGGAAGGAGAGGGAAGTGGGGTGTCACTGATCCCGGATGTGGGTTCAGCGTAGAAGTCCTTTGATTGCGGCTAGAGTGGAGGTGGTTTAACATGACGGATCAATAGCAAGCTGGAATGAAGATGAGGAATGCAGGCAAAACGTGTTCTATGACCCAACTTTTGGAACTTGGTGTGCACCCATAGAGTCCTGTGGGCTCATTGGTGAGGTAAGCTAATCAAGGAACCTTTCTTTCTTAGTTCATGGTTTGATGGCTTTTCCATGGACCTAAAGGGATGCTTTCTGTTCTTGCACCTGGCTGAGGGCACAGAAGCTAGCGGCTGGAGGGCTGCTGGTTCAAGGATATGCCTCCTTGATTGAGTTTAGCTTGATTGATTTGACTGAGTTGGTGAGGACAGCTAGGCTTGGGGATCCTTCTTTTGTTTTAACATCTTGCCTTTCTGGGTCAAGAAGCTCCTAAGACAATGGTTCCCAAACCTCCACGGGGATGTTTGAAGTCTTGGAAGGGGAGGGGGGAAGGCAGTGATGTGATCACCAGGACCAGGCTTCTGCCAGAGGTGAACGGGTTTTTTATACTTACCAGGCTGGCTTCCTGGGGGGGGGGAGGCAGTATGGGGAGCCCAAGGATGCCTCAGCAGGGCTCTCCAAGTCTCAGAATATCTAAAAATAGCTATTGTGACCCACTTCTGGTTTGTGGTTGTGAAACCAGAAGTGGGTTGCAATCACTATTTTTAGACATTCTAAGGTTTGTGAGGCACTTGAGGGCTCCCTGGAGGCTGGGGCTGCCCTCCAGCTACGTTAAGAAGCCCCTTGGTCCTAGAGGCTCTATGATTGCTGCAGCACCGTAGCTGCCATGCTCCAGGGCCACTTCCTTTAAGGGAGAATGCCCCGCTTCTGGTTCCCATCACAGGTCACAACCCGCCAGTTTGGGAACCACTGTCCCAGGAGATGGCTTTTGTCACAGGATCCAACCAGATTCATTCAGCAAGGTATGATTGCTCATGGACAAGGCTTCACTCAAGTCAGTTTGACTGAGGGGAGGAGGGTGATTGCTCTCATAATCAAAGTGTTTTATTCTTGGCTGGTGGATCTGAGACCTTTTACCACCAATCCTAAATCAGGTTCTTGTCCTGGGCCACGCTTTCTTAGCAGGCACCTGGCACAACATACATTCCTTTTCATACCTCAAAATAAGAAGAGTCATCAGGCAATGGGCATCAACTTGCAACTCACTGGAGAGCAGCCCATTTAATTCATAACAGATGTGTGAGTTGTAAATAAACACCAATGATCGAGAAGTTTGCAGGGCTCAAATTGCACAAGAACCCATAAGATCTGGCTATTAGAATGTGTGTGTAATGCTACAGTACTATGCACACTTAACAGAGTAAAGGTGCAATCCTAGCCAACTTTCCATAAATAGTGTTTTGCCCCCTCTAGCTATGCCACTAGTTTGCAATTTTTTATATATGCAGCAATTCTATGAACATTTCTGAATATTGTTATTCCAGAATGTAATAAAGGGAATTGCCACTTTAAATTTCAACAGTTAATCCTTGAAACATCCTGTTTAATTCAAACATTCTGATGAATGTACTTTTCCCTGTTCTAGTCAGCTGAGATTCTCCTTGTCCAAAAGCCCAAGATTTTTGACATGTTTTTTTTCTCCAATAGCAGCCTCACTCCCCAAAACAAACCCCATTTGGAAGTAGGGAAGCTTTAAACACAGCTTGCAATACAGCGAAGGAAAAAACAAATCAAAATTCCATTGGCCATGCTTACAATTGCCGTTAGTTTTGACTATTCGCATTGCAAGTCCTGTACTGGGATCCAAATCTCTTCTGACAGAATGTGGACACAATGGTACATCTAAGGTCATAAAAATGTTTGTGTATAATGCAGAGCACAAGGTAACATGGCTTGCAAAGATGTGAGAAATTCAAAATGTGATTTAAGTGTCTCTTGTGAAAGTGCCCTTTCTGTGATGAACATTATTCCCTCTGCAAGGCCATGCAGTACATTACTTGCTTCTTAGTACCTTTTTCCTCTTCCTCTCTTAGTTTCATCTTTCTTCCTTTCTTACACTGCTTCTGTAAATAACAATAAATATTGGTACCATTGAAACACTTGAAGTTGTTCAAGGTAACCACGCTGGATCAAAAGTGTCTGATGAGCAATTGTCAGGAGTTGCGTTCCATTCATTTCCAAGGGAGAGACTTTGTTCCCAACCCTATCCAGGTTTCCAGCATTGATGCAGCTGTGGCAACGGGGTGAAAACAGCATCCTGTGATTGGGTGGGGGTCAGTCATGGAGGGCTCCTCAAGGTAAGGGAAACATTCCCTTACCTTGGGGCTCTGTTGTGTCTGTATCGGTGCTGGAAGGCTGAATAGCATTGCATCCTTCAGTACATAACTCTTGCTAGAATTATGCTCATGAAACAATAACAAGGGCATGAAGTAAAATGAAGAAAAGTATAATCAATGTATGTTTTAGGCCGGTGGTTCTCAAATGTTTTAGCACTGGGAACCCACTTTTTAGAATGACCATCTGTCCAGGACCCACTAGAAGTGATGTCATGGCCAGAAGTGCCATCATTGTGATGCCAGAGCCTGTTGCTTTTCTGAAAATGCAGAATTGGGTTATTTCTCAGCCATTTTCCAATAGCAAAGTGAATTAGACAAGAAAGAGCCTATTTACAAACTAGACACGAGTAAAACAACCACACACCCCTCCCACTTTCCAGCATCCCATCTTCCCACTTTTTCAATATGGCTGCCCTAGATGCTTTGCAACCCACTTGAAATTGCCTCACGACCCACTGGTGGGTCCCAACCCACAGTTAGGGAACCATTGTTTTAGGCAGCTATTTCAAAAGAGGATGTCCCTGTCCCTCTATAGCTTGCAATAGCATTGTGCACCCAAAACAGGTTCTATTTATCCTAAATAGTGCAATTCTGCTTGCATCCTTTCAAGATTCAGCTCTTTTGTGCATTTTTAGAGATCTCAAACTTTGTTTAGTTGGAAATTTTAGCATCATTGAATAGTCTTCACTAAGCAGCTAAAATGAAAGCTCCCTTCCCCCTCCATCTTCTGATGTGGTATGCAGTCAGGCACAAATTGTTCACACACTCGTTTCAGAGCCCTCTTAAGCCAATAAACCAACACGCATCAAGTAGCAAGTTATGAATGAATGATGCCAACCCACACTCAGATCGGAATGACCAAGTACTGAATGTAGAATATAAACTGTGGGGATAGCCTCTAATCCACAGGGCTTGAAATGGGTTATACAGGATAGAGATATCAACAGTCTTTACCAATGACAGATAAATGGAACCACCAAACTCAAGGATCATATATCAGTAAACATTGGGAATGTTGGGGCATATGTATTTCTGTATGCTGCTTTTTTTATTAAATATCATTTCATTATATATTTAAAAAAATTATATCCCGGCTTTCCCATGCCAAAGCAAATGCCCATAGAAACATAAGGCTGGATAAGACCAGGAAGTCATCACATGGAACCCCTAGAGATTAGCAAAACCCCTAGAGATTAGCAATCTCCTTGGATTGAAAAATGCCTTCCCTTAACATTTCTATGGATTTGGAGAGATAGCTCAGTGCTACAGCACATACTTTGCATGTGCGGGCAAGGGAGTTAGTTCATCCTTAGGTGGCCAGCAACAGTTAACAAAGACCACTTCATCCCTCACTTGCGGCAGCTTTAGCCTGAAAATACAATGGCAGGTAAGCAGGATGAGAATGAAGTCACAATAGCCAGATTGCCTGCCTCTGTTGGGAAGCATCAGGATGAGGTCACAGCGTCTCCCTGACTTTTGAAAGTAGTTGCATACGGTCCTAATGACCATCTCACTGAAGCAAGCAGGCAGAAGCAGGAGTGTGTGGGGACAGGCTCTTTCTCATCGCCATGGCTGTATGCAGTGTGTGTGGGCACAGCCACCCTCCATAGAGGCCAGCAGCAACTATGAGCCAGGTGTCTTTCTCACTGAAGCAGGCAGCAGTATGTCAGCAGAGAAGCTCTAAGCAATGAGAGGAGGAGAACTGGCAAGCAGGCACCCCAGCTGTTATGAGACTCTGCTTACAGTGAGTACTCCAAGGGGGCCTGGTGCACGGGGTGGGCATCAAGATCACAAGAACCTGCACTTATAAAAGATAGAACTAAAATGCCCATAAAACACAAGTAAACGTCCATGTATCCATATTTTTTTTTAATTCCTTTTGAATGGATGGATGTTCTTTTTTTAAAAAAGCACTTCAGATAAGTGTACTCTGCAGCTATTTTTTTCCAGTTTGATGTTGAATCAGATAGAACACTGACATAGTACATCGTGTTGATCATTCACTTGATCCAGCTATGCTCATTTCGTATTTCTGATATTATTCAACCCTTGAATGCATGTATAGAACCTCCCTATGGTTTGATGCAAGTAATATAATTACACATGCAAAATAGGTTTGAGATAGATTTCAAGGCTGTGATCCCAAGGATATTTATGGAAACGAGCGCTTTTCACTGAGACTTGTTAGTGAATATAATAAAGTTAGATAACTTCTTTTTGACTTGCAAACCACTAATATGAATCCAAATTACTTATGTCTCCAGAACTATGAAGAATGAGAAGGGGCTATTTAGCATTGCTGTTTTGATCTGAAATCAAGAACAACCATAACAGGATTTTTTATTATTATTTATTTTTTAAGATTGGAGAAAATTCTCAAAGTTTGTGTTTGTGGACACCCCCAGCCAGGTTAGCTGCCAGTGTTTTCAGTGCTGAACTGAGCACCAGGGCTGTAGTTTTCCTTGCTGTTTGAGGCCACAGCTGGCTTGCTATGATGGGGAGGCCGCCACCTGACACAACAGATTGGTGGACAGTGGCAGATTTGTGGGAGCCCTACATGCCACCTTGGCTGGCCGCCACCACCCTGCTCGAACCGGCCGTGTACGGCAGTGTCCCAGCTGGAGCCACACCTTCTAAATCTTATTACTTCCATGATTTTAAAAAAGAAGCAGAAAAGGTACTGTGTGAAGGAGATGAGTGGAAGTCTAGAGTGTCTCTTGAGAGCCCCTTTTCCCCTTCAGTATCACTTAACCATAAGGGCAGTTGTGCTCATGAAAAATCCACTATGAGCCAGGGGGAATCTTGAGTAAGCAGAACTATGCAGGCCAGATGTGTGGACAGAGTTTTGAGCACTATTCTACTTTGTGGGCAGCACCAGTTGCCATAGATGATTTTGTTTTAATGGCAATTGTTCCACTTTCAAAAACAGACTCTCATTCTTTAAGCGTGCAATCCTTTCCTGAA
The DNA here is from genome assembly GCA_029204185.1 of Lerista edwardsae. Lineage (NCBI taxonomy): Eukaryota > Metazoa > Chordata > Lepidosauria > Squamata > Scincidae > Lerista > Lerista edwardsae. The sequence continues at coordinate 9,129,152 of JAJKFI010000035.1, read as the reverse complement.
GTTAGGCCAGCACAGTTAGGTCAGCAACATTTGGCTGGCTCAAGGGCCACCACAAAGCACGTTTGGACCACTCTCGGAGTCGGGGGGGGGGGAATGGCACATGTTCTGGCCTCTTTGACTCCGAGAGTGGTCTAAATACATACTTTACATGTCCCTTTTGCCAGCCAAACTTCGCTGGCCTAAATTAGGCCAGGTTAGGATTGCACTCTAAATGTAAACTTTAATGATCCAAATTAAAAACTCATGATCCTCCCAGTCTTAGGTGGAGCAAAGGTGGACAGTGCACTCACTGGCCCTACCTTGGCTGCAGTCCTGTTGAGAGACTCAGGATCTGAAGATAGACTGATGTCTTAAAGCAGGGGTCAGGGAACTTTTTAACCTTTTACCCCAAAATATATTTAGATACGCCGACGTTACCCCCTTGACGTTACCCCCCCCCCCGCGCCAGAACAAAAGAAAAAAAATTACGTATTGGAACCCATTGCTTTTTATTTGATTAATTAATGAGTTTAATTAATGCTATGTAAATATGAAGTTGTAAAGAGTTTGGGTACACCTGCAGACCTTGAGAGAATAGAATTCAACCCTTCTGGGTTACAACTAGCTTACCTTTTTGACAACAGGTTTAGGTGCTTGGACTTAAGATTTCTCTCTATAATGAATTCAGATTGGGGCGGGCGGGCGGGCGGGCTCTCTCTCTTTCTCTTTCTCTCTCTCTCTCTCTCTCTCTCTCTCTCACACACACACACACACACACACACACACAGAGAGAGAGAGAGAGAGAGAGAGAGAGAAAGAGAGAGACAGACACAGACACAGACACAGGCCAGCAACAGCAGTTCTGATTTTGTTTTTTGCTGTTCGCCTTGCCTCATTGTTTCCCGCCTCTCTTTGTGTCCCTGACTCCTTGCGCAGGCACCCCAGCCCTCCCCCCCCGCTCGCCCACCCGCCCACCCCACTCCTTGGGACAGCAAGACAAGGCAAACCCAGGGAGAGCCCTAGCTGCTCACAAGCAAAGAGGCACGTCCACAGAAGTCCTCTCAACACACACACACACACACACACGCGTGCCTGCGGGCACATGCACACACACACCTCAGCCACTCACCAGAGCCTCCCCCACGCCTGCACATCTCGCATCCCTGCCGGGCTCCTGGGTGCAGTGATGGCGGCAGCTCCTCGGCCTCCCCACCCGGAGCTGGTTCGGGCTCTTCCCTGGTGTCAAGCACCGCCGACTCCATGGCTGCCTGAGTGCCAGCCGGGAGCGGGTCTGCTCCGGCCTTGCTACCTGGAATAGGCTTGGCCTCGCCGGCTCCCCCATCACTCGGCACCGCTGCAGTTGCAGCCACGGCCTCCATTTTCTCTGCTGTCGCTTCCTTCTCCCTCTACCAGCAGCAGGATTGATAACCACGGCCTTCTTCGCTGCCTGGAAAGGGAGAGGAACGCTGCCTATTGGGGGCCAAGTACCTTGCCGCTTCTAATCTCCTATTGGAAGCAAGGGAAATCCATCAAGCGTGAGAGGAACTTCACATTGGTCAGAACGTTGGTCCTGAAGGAAGGATGAGGGAAAAGGGGGCGGGGCATACTCCTATCTGTCCATTACCCCCAGGAATTTCATTTTTACCCCATTTGGGGTAATCTACCCCTGTTCCCTGACCACTGTCTTAAAGGATTCGCTAAAGGGGATGGCCATTGCTGGAATGACTTATCTGCTGGCACTGATTATCGATAGCACACTGCTGGGTCACTGGTGGGAAGGCAGGAGCATTCTGGCATGCACCAGCAAATCAGGAGCCACTCACTACTGAAGGAAAGGTGGCGGGGAAGTGAGAGGGGTGTAGAGGGCAGAACAAAGACAGGAGAACAGCAGATTAGGTCCAGGGAAGGTTTGGTAGTAGTGGCTGCTGCCAAATCCTAACCCTCTTTCCAGACCCAATCCACACATATGGGTCCACACAGCATCAGCTACTTTGCAGTGCAGGTCCAAGCCTCTCGCCTGCATTCCATAGATGCTTACCCTGAGAAATGATTATTAGTCCATTGCCTAGAGCAGAACTTTGCAACTGCCCCCCCCACCACAGGATGCATCGGTAGCCATTTTGGCACCACTACATAGATGGGGGAGAAGGGAAGGTGAAGCTGGTATTTGTCATGGGATCCTGATCAAAGGCATTTTACAAGCATACAAAGTACTGGTGCACAGTGTTATTCTTTGAGATTACGTGTTCAAAATTAGGAAAATAAAAAGTTCCAGGGATATTTTACATAATAAACTTTGCTGTATGATGCATTTTTTAATCCATTGGAGGGTGTGGGGGTTGGAATCTAAAAATGGAATTGGTATATACGTGGAGTGTGATAGAGAACAGAATCTAATAAGCTCTAGTAGAGGGGTCACCAAACATGCTTAATGTAAGCACTACCTATGATAAACCTCAGATGTTTGAAAGCTGCAATATTTAAGAAGCATTTAAATTCTTAAATATATTTACATACTATGAACATTTATTAAACGTGCATTTTAATCCAGTGGACTCTCAGCCATACACCACTGAGTTGTTGAGTGAATCTTTTCAACGTTCTTCCTTTAAAACTGTTTCTCCTGTTGTCATTACCATGATGGTGGAGGGAGACGTACCCGCACATTAAAGAGGTTATCTTAAGTATTAACTTAGAAGCAGTCGATCAGGGAGAAGGATTCAGAATGGTGCATGTAAAAGAGTGAAAGTGGGTTTTTGTTTTCTTTGTCAGAATGAAGCCTGCTGTTTATGTGGCATTTTATAGATGTCACTGCGCAAAAAGAAAAAAGAAAAAAAGAAACCTAGTAGTTTTACAGATGTTCTGCTAACATATGCAGTAAACAAGGCCTATTTGTTTTTCAAATAAAGTATCAAGCTTTTAATTCACTAGTGACTTTTAAATAGCATCCAACTATCCCAGCTGCTTCTGGCATTTAAACTCTTTGAAGCATTTTGTGACAATTTGTTGCTGGAAAATAATGGATTCATACCCATCATTAACAGAACTTTGTACATCCCTAAAATAAAGGGGGGGGGGACAAGAGTTCCTTTCCTCAGATAGATAGATAGATAGATAGATAGATAGATAGATAGATAGATAGATAGATAGATAGATAGATAGATAGATAGATAGATAGATAGATAATCAATCAAAAGGTACTTATATACTGCTTTTCAACACGAAGTTCACAAAGTGGTTTATAATGATCTGGACAGTTATGTCAATTAGGGATAACTGGACATCCTTGTGACAAAAGTAGACTGACCAAATGCAAAAATAAACACCCTTTCCTTTTCATTATATACAGTAAAGTACCACATACACTGATGATACCATATAAGTACAGACATGACCCGGTATCCCTTGGGGTTCTGTTCTGGACCCCACCGTGGATACCTAAAACCGTGGATACTGGGGATGTCTTTTTAAAAATAGAGGAACATTAGCAAGAGGGAACATCAGCTAACTGAGCAAGAGGCACTTTTTCCAAGTGGTGTTCCTCTTATATTTAGCAGGGGGAGAGTAATTGTCCCTCTTCACCCCGGCACAGTGTCTTGTCTAGTGGCTGTTGCTAGTGGGGTTCTGCATTATTATTATTTTTTTTATTGTGAGCTCTTTTGGGACAGAGAGCCATTTAATTTTATTATTAGTCTGTAAACTGCTTCGTGAATTTTGTGTTGAAAAGCGGTATATAAACACTTTGATTGATTGATCAATGGTTTTGCAGTAACAACGTAAAAAAAAAAGATTTGTTTAATGTTCCCCTATCTTTTTAATAGGCGTTCCAGTATCCATGGTATCTGTGGATAACCTTCAGTTATCTCTGTTTCAGATACAGGGGCATGCCTGTAAATACATCTTACAGATATAGGAACAGCCCTCCAAATGTGCTTTGAATCTCTCAGCATTTGCAGGCAACTCTCAAATGTGGTTGCCTGGGCTGATTGGCTCTCCTACTTCCCAATCACACTCTGTCTGCCCCTGCTCAGGCTGTCAGATGTGGGAACCTGGCTCTTAGCTGAAGAGCTTAAACCCTTGGCTTAAACTAATGCAGAAGGCATACTGGGTTTTAACAGTAAACAAATTCTGGCCTGTCTGTCCTCCTCTCTGTTGTAAAATCAGGTTACATGTGTAACCGGCAGTTGCAGTGGATCACAATATTAACATGGATCAGCAGTGTGATACAGCTGCAAAGAAGGCTAATGCGATTTTACCCTGCATTAATAGAACCAAAGCTTCCAAGTCGCAAGAAGTTGTGGTTCCACTTTACTCCGCATTGGTGAGACCTCACCTGGAGTACTGTGTCCAATTCTGGGCACCTCAGTTCAAGAAAGATGCAGCCAAACTGGAGCAGGTTCAGAGAAGAGCAACAAAGATGATCAGGGGGCTGGAAAACAAGTCCTTTGAGGAAAGGTTGAGGGAACTGGGTATGTTTAGCTTGGAGAAGAGAAAGCTGAGAGGGGATATGATAGCACTCTTCAAATATCTGAAAGTCTGTCATAAGGAAGAAGGGACAAATCTGTTCTCATCTGCCTTTGACTGCAAGAGAGGAGATTCTGGATGGACATCAAGAAGAATTTCTTGACGATAAGGGCGGTTCAACAGTGGAATAGATTGTCAAGGAAGGTGGTGGATTCTCCCTCACTGGAGGCTTTCAAGCAGAGGCTTGACAGGCACTTGCTGGAGATGCTCTAGGAGAATTTCCTGCTACAGGCAGGGGGTACCGAGATGACCTTGTAAGTACCTTCCAACTCGTATGATTCTATGATATGAGCAGCATAGGATTGCTACTAAAAGTGGCGTTGCCTTGTTGGCTTTTCCCTCCTTCCCCGTTAACGTGCAGGTTCTCTTGGTGCATGTAACAATGTAACATGAAACTCACAAAGTGGGTTTCTCGGTCCCCCACTAGTTGTGGCCTGTGATGTAGAGCAGGATCAGGGAAGCACATGCTGTGATGACCCAGAGAACAGGCTCAGTGATCCTACACCTTATTGAGGAAGGGGGTAGAACTTGGCATCAAAATGCTTCTTTTCACCACCGGTTGCTTGCAATGTGCCATTCCACCAGATGGGACTTGCCCTTGTCTAGCTATGAATTACCAGCTGTTATTGATGAAAAACACGACATTATTAGGGAAGAGAAACAATATTAGAATAATTGAGATTGGAATAAGCACCCACCATCACTTGTACACATCTGCTTCTTTTTCTTCCCTGCAGGAAACAAGCAAAACATGTTCAGGAACAGCTGAAAGAAACCCAGAATGGGAAAACCTACAGCCTTAATGCTTCCAGCATGATGGCAAAATCAGAGACCAGGGCCCAAAGCCAAGTCCAGCTGCAAAATGTAAGTAACTTTGCCAACCTCAATCTGTAATTGCCTGGCTGAGCATTTGATGCTGATGGTTTGGGGTGTTATATCTTGTCCGTCCATCCCCTGGCCCCAGATGTGCCACTGATTTGCACCTGTGGCACTGTGGACCCAAGCAAATTGAAATGTTGTACCTCTCCAGTTGAGTTTGTGAAGCAATGCAAATGAAGCTTTATGCTGACTCATTTCAGAATTTATGGAAAACTTCAGAGGGCAAACTGGGACCCATAAATCGTTGCCATGAAGGGCCTGATAGGGCAGTTTGACTTCTTTGAGAACCATCCAGGTTGTTTAAGCTGAAAAAAAAATAGCCTAAGAGAAAAGACGTGGTTCACTATATCCAGTGGTGTCATTCAAATGATTTAGGAACAGGAACTCACTTTTGATTGGCACTTGTCAGGAACCTGGAACCAGCCACAGAGCCCGTTAGGATCCGGAACGCCCGTTCTGGTCCGTTCCCCCTGAATGACATCACTGCCTTCGCCCCCCTAGGAATCCGGAGTCGCTCCCTTTAACCCTCTGAGTGCCGGCCAACCAAGCTCTTTGCAGAGCAATTGGGAGGGGGGAGGAAGGAGAGTGAAGTGGGCGGAGTCAGCCCTAATTTTAACTAGTGGAACTGAGTTCCCCTGCGTTCCCCCTGCATGACATCACTGACTATATCTGTATACAGTGTTCAATTATTGATCTGCTGTGTACCAGCTGGTGCAGCTTAGTGGCTCTGCACATGAGCCGGGAAGTCCCCTGTTCAAAAAATTACTGTCCCGTAAGCCTCAGCCCTTCATCTGTATTCTGGGGAGAATAACTAGGGATGCTACCTTTTTACAACCCTCTGATCCTGTGCCTCTGTTGGCAATTTGATCTGCAGAAACTAGCAGGTGATCATGCTGCTATCCATGCTGTGATGAGCTTCACCTGCTGATTTTTACAGACAACACTGCTTGGAAAAGGACGTGAGCAGGCCAGGCTATTGTTGCTTGCTGCTTTTCTGACCCACCTAATAATCATTCTAGCCTGCCTTCCATGGCAGTTGTATGGCATGTATGTGGCAATTATGGCAATAATGTACATGGTACTTTGAACATTTGACATTCACTACAGTTATGCTAAGGAGTAGGATTATTCTATTATATAACAACATCAACTTGAGAGAATGATGGTGGGAAATCATCAATACATTTTCCTACAGCCCTCTTCCCCCCCCTCAGGTTCTTTTTCATGTCCATCTTCATTTTGTCCTCTAACAATGATCAATTTCTTCCTGAATTTAAGACACTGGAACAAAAATACAGATGGAAATAAGTGCACATTCTGGGTAATACTCAGAATCACAGCTTATGAAATGAAAAAAAAGTCTTCTCTCACTGTTCCAAGTCCCAACACTGTTCTTTGTTTACGACTTTCCAAAATGTCACTGCCTCCTTCTGTGAACAAATGCATCAAGGTCACCAAATTCAAGGCCCATAAACCAGAATCCTCTCCATCTCACAATTTGTTAAGCTCCGTTTTACTGGAGCAAATAGTTGGTTTCCCTTTCTTCTCACTGCACAAAGCAACAAGATTAGTGGGATGCATTCGTTATGCATTGCAATTGACTGTTTCGTAACCGAGAGTTGCTTATGACTGGAAGATTCCATTCTTTGCATAATGTACAGACCGTACTTAGGACAGATATTGGAAGACAGGAAGAGTTTTTGCCTGGACAAATCTTCTCCTGAACACCAAAGGCTGCTTTACTTGGCCATCACATCTACATGACAAACTGGAAAAATAGTTGTTGTTGTTTTTAAAGCAGGTTTATTTGTTTATAATATTTATATCCTGCCCTTCCCCCTCCCAAACAAAGGAACAACCAGGGTGGCTTACAATCATAATTAAAATACCATAAACACAAATCTAAATAAATCAGCACTAAAATACATGAAAATACAATAAGTAAAACATTTTTTTTAAAAAACAACAACACAGCAATGAGGAGAAAAAAGAGCAAACAAAAGAACAGGGAGAGTAGCATATGAGTGCTTACCTAAAGAAAAAAAAGTTTTTATCCCTGCTGGAAGGCCAAAAGGAAGGGCATATATTTCAACTGGGTTGTTGAGCCATCATCAGAGACAGCTCAAGGTGTTATGGTGCACACTCCTCCCCATCTCTAAAATATTGTAGAGCGCAATCCTAACCTGGAGTTTGGCCGGCATTGTTTAGCCGGCACAAGGGACACCGTATTTGGACAACTCGGCCAACGCAATCCTGCCCCAGACATAGCATCGATGCAACATTGTTGCATCGACGCTACGTCATTAGCACCGATACGGGGGTGCCGAGCAGCACCCCCGCGCTGGCGCTAGAGCTCTCAGGCCCGAGAGTGCCAACAAGGAGCCTCTCTTGGGCCAACCTAACTTGGATGATGCAAGGGAAGTTCTGGGAGGGTGGGTAATGGGTGGTTCTGGGCAGGGGGTGGTTAGTCCAGCAGGTGTGCTGGCCTAGGGTGGGGGCAGGGCCAGGATGAGGCCATTAGGCCACATCCTAGGCCTCATTGGGAGGCTGCGTGGCCTCAGTTTTGGCCTTGTGGCTTCCTTGGTTCTGTGCCTGCTATGCAGTAGGCGCAGAACCAAAGAAACCAATGGGGAGGTTCCACAGCTCACCTAAGGTGCCCTAGATTTGGCACAGGCCCACCAGCCTCGCCAATCCAGTGCAACATAGGATTGCATTCTGAGTCAAACCCCAACTCCGAGAGTGGTCCAAATGCACTTTACGGTGACCCTTATGTCAGCCAAATTCTGCTGGCCTAAATGTGCCAGCCTAACTCCAGGTTAGGATTGCACTCAATGAAATAATTGAGAATGTGTTCATCTTTAAGCATGCCATAATGTCTTTTGCCTACGGTGGGCAACTACATCTTGCCTAGTGATAGAACCAGCACTGTCATGGCATTCCTTTGGAATCCTGGGAATTATGAGGGTGCATAGTCTATCTGGATAAAGATTGCAGGCCACTGGCATAGCATAGAGCTAAAAGCGAAGCATTGACAGTGACGCGTCGTGGAGGAGGAGACACGCCTGCATTGCTCTTGCCACCCAGTATGGCTCCAGCAGCAAGGGGGAGGGGCCGCTTACATGTTGCAGCACTGTCAGTACTGCTCCCCCTCTAGCTACATCACTGTTACAGTGTATAATTCCCAAGATTACTTGGAGGGAAACCGTATCAGTTTAGTGTATATTTATAAAAGATTACTCATATATCTCAACGTCGTCTTCTGTGGAAAAGAAGGTTTCTTCACAGTTTTATTGTCAAAATGGCACTGCAAGGAGGGTTTAGAGTGACAATGAGGGCTTGACCCAAGGTCACCCAATCAGTAAGCTTCTTGGCTGATAGAGGATCGAAGTGCAAACTATGGAGTGGGGAAAGTACAGATTTCCAGGAAGGGGGCGTGGAACCGATCCTATAGTGCACAGGTCTGAGTAGACTCCCACCCCCCAGGGTGTGGAGGCTTACCCACAGGTAACTTCCACAGCTGCCCCCCCTCCCCACAGAATGCAGCAGTCACCATTTTGTCCTAGCTGCATCAATGGGGGGGGGGGATAGATAGTATTGGGCTGCTACCCACATGCTTCACTCTTTCACCAAAATCTATGAGCTATATAAATACTTTAGCTGGGGTCATGTTTCCGCCTGTCAGATTTTGGGTTCCCCTTTCGGTGAAGGAAGCTAAAACCATATTGATACGGCTCTCACCGTTGCTTGGTGGAGAGGCGGTTTCAAGAATCTCTGAGGTTTCTCTGGATTTTGCCTAAACCAAAATCCAAATTGAATGGGGCAGTTCTTCCTCAGGTGAAATATCTGAGGGAACTCAAAAGGGACTTGTGCCGGCCTAACTCCAGGTTAGGATTGCGCCCTTAGGCTGTAATCCTATCTTGCTTGCCAGGAACAAACATATCATAATGGCTGGCACAGGAATGGCACAGTGCAGGCTTCGGCTGGCACTGTTGGGCTGCTGCTGCTGCTAGAGTCGGCCGAACGGCCCAGCGCTGATGCGAGGATGCCAGTCATCGCTCGCATGCCAGCACTGCTGCTGTTGGGCCAGCGCTAGCAGCTAGCATCAGCCCAAGACAGGGCATTGGATTGCCCCCTGAGAGAGAGAGAGAGAGAGAGAGAGAGAGAGAGAGAGAGAGAGAGAG
>JAJKFI010000035.1:9100892-9119579 GCA_029204185.1 Lerista edwardsae | reverse complement strand
GAGAGAGAGAGAGAGAGAGAGAGAGAGAGAGAGAGAGAGAGAGAGAGAGAGTCTCTTCAATTTTTTTTGGATCCGTGAATTGCTGATTCACCCCCCTTTTTATTGTTAGTTTGGACTGATCTTGTACCCCCCATAGCTTGGCAGACAGTAGGCACATGGCAGAAATACCTGTTTACACACTGTGTAACATATTCAGAGTCCCTTTGGAATCTTTTTCAAGAGACTATGTTACGTAAACAGAAGGAAACGACCCCAAACCAGCGGCTTCCTTTTGTAGCCAGTTTTAAAATGCATTGCAAATTTGCTTTTCACTTCAGCTGGCCTCATTTATGCTTTCAGCTGTTTGCAGAACTGCAGTTAAACGCACACACAAACAGCCCTAAACACATTCACGTTTTCTCACCTCTGTGCCAACTAAAGCTTCAACAGCTTGATTGTAAAAACTACAGACAAGGTTGAAACATGGGTGCTTGCTTTTCTTCCTTTGTAACACAGTGCCTCCCACACAGTCTTTTAAGCTATGTTTTCTAGTCTGGATTTTTCTTTCAAATGGCAGCATTTAAGAAATTGGTTTGTAGCATCTGGACAGTCCCCTAAATTCATTACAGACTCTGTTTAACTGCATACAGTAACCTTTGTCATGTTATAACAAGGTTTGGAACTGATACCGCTATCAGTGACTTTGAGCCGCACCAAAGATTTCAATTCTATGTACCATGTATACTCATGAATAAATCAACCTCATGGATAAGTCAAGGCCTAGCTTTAAGCCAAAAATCATGGAATTGGCTATGACTCATGGATAAGTCAAGTGTAAAATGTAGGGGTATATGCAATTCTTTGAATTAGATAATTTTGTCTAAATCCTGACAAATGACCTACCAATAATTGTTACCAAAGAACTGTATAGAACTACCTATTTATTAGTTTGTTCATTACCAAAGAACTACCTATTTATTGAAGAGAAGTAAAAAAAGTAAAATTATAAGATGCATTTTCATTTAGCACAGAATTCTAAAACAAGCCTGTGAGCCAGAAAGTGCCTTTCTTGTTGCTGTTACTGAAGAATTTTCAGAAGACATTTAGAGCCATTTAAACACCTTTAGAGTCTGATTCTTTATCAATAGAGGCAGTCTAAAATGATGGCGGTGTTGCCATAAACCAGCCCAAAAAGGTTTTCATCACAGGGAATGCATTTAAAAAGGCAAACAACTATACGAGAGAGTATGAAGATCATCTTTATTACACCTGTACAGGCAGGCCAATCTCCCTGCCCCACTCGACAGGCAGAGAAAAAGGCAAGGACATACAAATTGAAATTATCTTTATATCCCTCCCCCCCCCCCCAAGCTGCTGCTTGGTGGAAAATTACTACACAGGGGCTGGGAATGAGAAGCTGCGTGTCAATTGGGCCTTGAGAATATGTTGTGACCATTTTGATAAGGGAGGAAGCTCTGCTGGCTTGAACCGGTTTCCTAACTATTGTGAGGACTAGCAGTACTGGATTGGAGAAGGTTACAGGCGGTGAAAACAATGAGAGCAAAGAGAAACAGTTACATACTTCAGCAGCTTTAGACAAGTGACAAAGCAAGAGATTCAAGATGGCTGCACTTTGGTTCGATGGCAACAGCGGTGTTAACCGATAAAGGGGGGCTGAAAGCGGTGTTATGTGTTTTTATTCCAAATTAATAAAGCATTTTTATGCAAATTAAAGCATTTTTATCACATGTAATTAATGTCATGTAAGTTGCATGTATGTGTTTTATGTCTCTCTCTCTCTCTCTCTCTCTCTCTCTCTCTCTCTCTCTCTCACACACACACACACACACACACACACACACACACACACACACCCTGAAGAGCAAAACTACTTGCAATGCAATCGTAGGCATGTCTACTCAGAAGTATGTGCTATTGTGTTCAGTAGTACTTACTCCTAGGTAAATGTGCATAGGATTGCAACCATATTCAATTACTTGAACTTACAGGAGCCATTTAAGATCTGCATACTACACTTGTAAGAACAACTACAATGAACCTTATGCTACCAAACACAAACAAATTAAAACATTGAGAAGGTAGTGTTCTGCCAAATTCCCTGCTGGGCCTCCCCAAGGGTCCTGATGCCCACACTAGGCTAACTAGTTTCCCCTCCAGAGCGGCCTCAGAGATATGCAAGAGGGAGGGAGTTCATTCACCTACTGGGCCTCCTCTCTTCCAGCAGCTTTGATTGGGATCACCGGCTGGCCAGCCTCCTCCAGACTGCCCTCATCACTGGCTTAGCTCCGAACCACTCTGTCTAGCACCAACATACCCCACCACGAAACAATAGGCAGTCAGTTTGCCTAAGCCACAACTGCCTCCTCCACTTGGTGGCTCCAGGGGCATGGCAGCCATACAACAATACCCAATGGTTATTCCCCACAATAACCTTACCTTCTCCAGTCCTTCAGTCAGGCAGTCCAGCCAGCAATCCGTCTGTCCAGCACCTACCTGGTGCTCCCATCCAGCACCTTCCCAGGCCCTAATTACCCTTCCTTTCTTAATCCATCCAGCACCTACCTGGTGCCATCCTCCAGTACCTACCATGGTCCTTTTCTCCACATCCTGCCTCCAGCTTTTTACTGAGGCCAGCCAATCAGTGTCTGTTGCTAGGCAGGCTTTACCATCAGCCACGCCATCTGCACCTGTACTGGCTTCCCTATCAAAGTGCTCTTACAAATGAAGACAGCATCCCCCTCTTTCATAAACTTGGAAGTAGAATTAACCAAGATCACCCAGATCATTCCATGACAGTGTGAGGTGTAGAAACCAACTGTGAGGCCAGTCTCCTATGTGCTGGATCATGCTGTCTCCATTGATTTCTTTAAGACAGACAGCCTTGGGAGGTAGGAGTGGAAAATTGCTGGTGAGTGGCTGGGTAATTGTATTTGACAGTTGATTTTCTCCATGAAACTGTGAATAATTGGAAAATTTGCACAAAAGCTTATTTTTAAATGCTATCATTATTCGTTAATTTATTTAGCCACATGCTTCAAAAGTGCTTTTCAGTAATTGCTCAAACTACAAGCACAAATATAATCAGACTGGAGACAATAAGAGCAACCAAAATAATAGCACAATTAAGCTTTGTACTTTACCTAAATCCCAAGCAAATTTATTGGCTTAGACCAGTCCTGCTGTATTGGAGAGGGCATGGGGGTTACTTGGGGTGTGTCAAATGACATAACATTTCTGAATTGAGGCTTTCAAAAAAAGCACAACGGTAAAAAGTGGAGATAGGAAAACGGTATGTCTTCTAGAATCTGCTCTTCAAAATGATGACTTTACATCAGGTTTACAAACCACCACCACCACCCTTGGAATTTGCCTCCATCCCTTCAAAGTTTATAGGCCAACAGGCAGCCCAATCCAACATAACTCCCTGTGTGGCAATGCAGCTACAAGAAAAGGGCATGTACTGTATCCCATGGAGGAGTGTCAGGTCCCAAAGTTCTCCTGCTGGTAAGAAAACATTGCCTGAATGTGTCTACTCAGATCTGTGCCAGCTATTTAGCTAGTGCAAATGGATCGAGGAAGGCAGATTGACTCCTAGATGGGGAATAGAATATCAGCAGTTCCGTTGCCACCAATACCATTCCTTCCCAGCCTTGATAGCATGCCTCCCTGCCTTGTTCCTCTCTTTCTCCTCCTCCCTCCCTTCTCCATGCTGACTTACCAGTGCTGGGGGATGTAAATGGCCCACTGGACTACAGACCTGGCTGATCACCACTTGCAGCAGCAGCCAGGCCACATGGAATAGCATGTCGCTCTCTGTGACAGCGGTAAAGGGCCCTAGGATGCCCAAATGGTCATAAATGGCCTCATGCAAGCTAGACAATGGGCAGCCAGCATCAGTATATGTGTGCATCCCTTAACAGTCAGGGATAATCTGAACAGCCTATTCTTTGTTGTGTAAAGGGACACTGGCTGCAGCTACAGGCTATGCATTCAGAGCCTCTCCCTGGTTGTATAAAGATACATTGAGGGCAAGCTATTAGAGATTCAGGGCACAATCCTAACATAGCTGTGCCAGTGGGGCTATTCTGCATCCTGCAGTTGGGGGGCAGTCACATAGGCCTCCTCAAGGTAAGGGAATGCTTGTTTCCTTGTGTTGGAGCTGCATTGCCCTTACCCTGGTGCTGGAAATTTGGTTAGGATTGTGCCCTCAATTGCCTCCCTAAGAATCTCTTCTCTGTGTGCTTTGATCCCTTTCTTATATGTGGTCAGTTAGGCCTTAGGTGGAACGTTGCTAATGGCACATACCTGTATTGACAGTGGCCTGGGCTGCAGCCATCAGTCAGCTAATCATGGGGTTCTTTGCTATGTAGTTAAACATTTACATTTACATAATGTTTCTGATGGTATCTCACCCCCAAATAGTAGCTGCTCAGCTTCTCAGTGGTTTCCATTCTTTAGAGGACATAGTGGCCATCCTCTCTCCTTCAGGCAGGACAGCATCAGCTTGAGGTCACAATGGCCAGTCTCCAGTGATGGGATTAACAAACGACCTGGGGGAACGCTGGGCGGGACGTACTCGTAATTGGAAGCCCGTGATTGGCAGCCTGCGCAATTGGCAGCCCGTCTGTTCCGCCCCGCCGCCGTCCCCACCAGCCGCGCGGGGCTGGGCCCGCTGCCTCCGGTTGGCATGCCCCACCGCTGCGTGCCCGGGCACCCGGGGGCCCCCCCCGGTGAACAGGCACCCCCTCCGAGGCCTGGGCGGCCCACGCGGTGGCGGGGCAGGCGGCGGGGCGGAACTGACAGGCAGCCAATCGTGCGGGAGTTCCGCGTACGTCCCGCACAGCATTCCCCCAGGTTGTCTGTTAATCCCATCGCTGCCAGTCTCTCTCCCTCAGGCAGACAGCATTAGCCTGAGGACACAATGGCTGGTCTCTGTCCCTCAGGCAGGCATCACAATGGCCAGTCTCTCATCCTGAGGCAGACAGCATCATCCTGAGGGCACAATGGCTGCTCTCTCTCTCTCTCTCTCTCTCTCTCTCTCTCTCTCTCTCAGGCAGGCATCATATTGGTCAGTCTCTCTCCCTCAGGCAAGCAGCAGCAGCCTGAGGGCACAATGGCCACTCTCTCCCCTTCAGGCAGGGCAGCAACATCTTTCTGAGGCACTGGAGTAGCTAACGAAAAGTGTAGCCCGATGCCAAGGGCAAATTGATTCCTCTGAAGTGACATCACTTCCGGATATGACAGCACACCTGGCCTTTTAAAAAAGTTGAACCATGGAAAGAAACCGGAATCCTCCCCCCAGCAGCATGCCCCCAGGCCCACACTCACCCCTCCCAACAGTGGTGTAGCTAGGTCATTTGACACTCTGGGGACCATACATTTTTAACATCTCCCATATGACACAATCATTCATTCATATTTTTCACATTTTTATACTTCCCTTCTCAGGTTGGTGTATGTAGTTCATCCCTTTCTTTTGTCCACTTTAAAAGTTATCTAAGCCAGTGATTTTACATGACAGTTCATTTTCAGTTTTTTGGGCCATATCCTTTGATAGAATGAAGATATTACAGTCTGGTTTCTTTCATTGCATTCTGCATGAAATTCCACGTCAAATGGTATATATCATGATGGAATTATTCCTAAAAACCACAATTTTAACAATCCGCAATTTTTACGTGACAGTTGTATTTTTGTTTTCTGGTTTTGGGGCCACAAACATTTGATAGATATTACACTCTGGTTTGTTTCATTGCATTTTGCATTAAATTACTGTGCCAATGATATATAACATGATGATATTGTTCATACATACCACGGTTTTCGCCATTTTGGCCACTAGAGTCAAGCTCAGCTTGTTGTCCCCCTAAACCTTGTTGCCTGGTGCAGTGGTATCCCCCTGCACTTCTTTAGCTACACCCCTGGTCTGAGGGCACAATGGCTGGTCTCTCCCATTCAGGCAGGGCAGCAGCATATGTTTGAGGTTTCAGTGGTCTGTCTCCCACCTTCAGAAAGGTGTCACTGTAGAGGATGTGTCGTAGGATGCCGATGAGGGGAGATTAGGGGATTAGGGAGAGAGAGAGAGAGAGTGCCAGTGATGCCTGCTGGGCTCAGGAGCCATAAAATATGAGAGAGAAGTTTCTCATCTGTTTAATTGGAGTTTAAAGAAGAGGTAAGTAGATACAACCCCAACTGCTCCACATACACTGTGAGATTGGAACAAAAAGATTTAGGGCCCAATCCTATCCAACCTTTCAGCGCTGATGCAGCCGTGTCAATGGGGTGTATGTGGCATCCTGTGATAGTGGAATAGTCATGGAGGCTTCCTCAGGGGAAGGGGACATTTGCTTCCTTACCTTGGGGCTGCGTTGCATCTTTATCAGTGATGGAAAGTTGGATAGAATTGGGCTTTTACTGAGCTCGTGGTGGTTGCCATACATGGCTAGCAGTTCATTAGGTGGCCTCTAATTTGTTTTCAAATCGTAGTGATAATTGATGCATTGAAAAAAAAATAAAGCCTTTATTTATAAATAGCGTATCTTGTTGCCTGCTTTGTTCAGGCAGCTCCACCCCATCTGATGTGAGAGGTGGGTGGCTATTGATAAGTGGTGTGTAAGAAACTGTAAGGTTAACTGGGAAATACATACTGGGAGAGTTAGAGGTGCGGAGAACAGCAGAGTTGTACTGATGGGTAAAATAAAATTTTACCAAAAAGACTTGAGTGCAGGATTAGAAATGCTAATTCCACATTGTGCTATGCAAAAAATATACATTTTAACAAATCCCTGGGGCCAGATTAAAAGGAAAGGCAGTGTATTTAACTTGCCATTTTCCAAAGGCAATTTATGCATTTCAAGATCCCGATTCTAGTCTGCATTGTGACAACTAATTATTTTAACAGCATTTCCGATCATGGGGAGGGCTCTTCTCTGAGCACAGCATTTGTCTCTTGAGCAGTAAATATGATGAGCGGGGGTGAGGTTAAAGAGGACATCAGCACCAGGGCAAGCCACAAGGTGCACTCTTGTGCATCCGTGCTTTCTATACCGCCTGAACATGCTTTAAAAATGTAGCAAAAGCATAGGTGGCTTCCAGGGCCAGCTTTAAGCCCATGTGACCAATGTCGTCACGTCGGGCTGCGTGCTTCAGGGGGCCCCGCACTAGCAGGGTGAGCATATTGCCTGTGGCTGCAGCTGGGATCTCAATGGGCTGTAAGCAGTGATGTCATTCAGGGGGAATGGACCAGAACGGGCGTTCCGGATCCTAACAGGCTCCGTGGCTGGTTCTGGGTTCCCGACAAGTGCCAATCAAAAGTGAGTTCCTGTTCCTAAATCATTTGAATGACACCACTGGCTGTAAGTCAGTGGGGCGAGCAGAGCAGCTTTACCCTGGTCTCTCCCACCCGCCTCTGCCTCTGGACAGCCCAAGATGGGCCACCTGCGAGCAGTTGGCGGTGATGTTATGATATCACCACTAACTACTTCCACATGTCATGCTTTGCACGTGGCGCAAACAGCGCTGTTCTTGGTGAGTGGGGGCCCTGCGGGGGGGGGCCCACAGGAATGCCCCACATTGGGCCCCACTGCTGATAGAGCCGGCCCTGGTGGCTTCTGTTTTTTTTCTGACTCTGTGCAGTGATAATAAAGACAATTGCTATGAGCCAGCATTACATGTACTTGCATGCTCAGGGTAGCTTATCAGGCCATTTACTTTCCAGGTGCTCTGCTTATTGAACCTCTGAGCCACTTTTTTTTTTAAAGTGATCCTTCGCCTCTTTTAAATGCCCCCCCCAAGCTGATAAAATACTTAGTAGTGGGGTGGGGAGGTTGGCTTGCCAATCAGCCACTATTTTAGCAGTAAATCACATTTTGCAATCCACCATTATCAGTGTCTGAAAAGCCAATAAACTTCTGACCTGGCCTGAAAATCACTTGTACTTATTTATCCCACCAGCACCATCACATAGGTCTGTCAGGCTTTTTCACTAACCTCTTGTGCTCCCACCATCACCCCTCCTCTCACCTGCACATTTGGTTCCACCTCCTTATTCACCCGTTCCAATTCTGCCCTGTTCCTGCCATAGCTCACTGCCAGAATACACGCTTTAAATGCTCAACCCCGCACCACCTCAGTTGAAAAGGCTTTATGTGTTGGGATTTGGAAAAATCTTTCCCCCAAACCAGAGTGTCAGAGTAAACTGTACTGGCCCAGGTTGGGCCACAACTCTGACCCAGAATAAGCAGGCTTCAGCTGACTCTCCAGGTTTCATCTTCTTGAACGCTTTGTCTGTCCCCCCAACCCACTCAGCTCTGTTCCTTAGACTTGGGGAATGGGCAGTGTTTTCAAATTCAAAAGTGAGCCACCCTGGTGGGGGTACTTGAAGGGTGTGTGTGTGAGAGAGTGTCAATCCTAAGGTTGGCGGCTCCTGGAGGAGCAGCCATGCCAAAATGGCAACCTCTGCATCCAGAGGCCGCCAAGGCCACCACCAGGTTCTCCTTGGGGTAGAGGAGTGTTCCCTCCTTGAACCTAATCAACGGTGTTGCAGCAGCAATGGGTCTTCTTGGCTCTGCACCTGCATTTGAGTGGGAGCAGAATTGAGGAGGCCCATGTCAAACTGCCCCGCCCGACGCGAAGAATAAGATCCGGCGGTGGTAGCCACCACTGGTCCCATCCCCTGTGCAGGCCCACTGGACCCCTCTCCCCACCCAATTCTGCTCCCTCCCCTCGTCCCTCCTGCCCCGATGGGCCTTACCACTGACCCGCACTGCTGGAGCGCCAGCCAGCCATTCTGCCCATGCTGAACGCCAACTGGCGCTGGTCCCAGCGCAGGCACACCCTATGCTCCAGGTGCTTTCCGACACATTTACAACACCTGGAGCCAGTGGTATGCATGTGCTGCTGGTAAGAAGGGCAATAGGATCAGGCCCTGTGTGAGTGTGACACATGCCTGTGATTTATGGTTAACGTATATCGTGTTTTCATTTTCCTTTGTTGCAGTATTCAAAGGCAAACCGACATCCCGAGCCCGTGATGGAGAAAATGATGGAATCTAGTTTTTCAGGAATGCCGCCGTTTCCTGAAGCCTTGTCTCCTGACAGAAGAAGCCAGCCTCTGAAGCCACACAGGTAAGAAATCCGAGTCGTAATTGGCTTTTGTTTTGTACTACATATGCAGAATGGTTGTGCTGGGCTGCTGGGGATGCATTTGGAGAGCGCCTGACATGAAGGGGACCTTGCTCCGTTCATTAAGCAGCTGCCCTGCTTTTCTTCTCTCTGAGATGTAAAGCAGCCATTACTTCTGCTCTCAAAGTTCCACTTCTTTTTTTTTTGCTTTTTTCTGTAAAAGGCCTAGAGGAAGCATTAAAGGATACCATCAAAACTGTAGTCACAGACCAGTGAACGAAACAATTGTATTCCAAGAAACCATTACAATGTACGGTTTTTCTTTAGCCATGTCTCATAAGGTTCATGAAGTTAATGACTCATCTGCCCATGGGCGGACTGTAATGCCAACTTTCAAACTTCAAACAAACTTCAGTTTGTTTGTTCCTTCAGACAATGAATACCCAGTAGGAAAAGTCCTCTCTTCGCATATTTGCCAGTGTGTGGGTAGCAGGCTGTGAATCCCGAAAGTGGCCTTTCAATTGTTGGCCTTTCAATCCTTCCAAAGCCACTGAAAAGTCACATGTTAAAAATGAGGACCACTGTGCATGCAAAAGTCTGTCACTTGGTGATTTATAGCAGTGTTCCTTAAACTGTGGTTCAGGACCCACTTGGTGGGTCGCAACCTGAGTTCAGGTGGGTCGTGGAGAGCTGGGAGCAGCCACCTTGAAAGCGGCAGACCTTCCTGTTGCTATATTCCTTTTGTGAGTGTTAACAGTTTGAATTTTCAAGTGAGGGTTTTTTTTTTTTAATTTTGCTTTTAGTTCAGTGCTTTTACATAATACGCAGCAATGCCAGCAAAACTGGCATTCTTGGATTGCAGCAATTGCACAAACAGCAATTGAACATCCCTGACAGAAAGCTAGATTTTTGACCTCCTGTTGCTTTCTGTCAGGGATGTTCCATGTTTGTGCAATTGCTGCAGTCCAGGAATGCCAGTTTTCATTCCAGGAGTGCAATTTTATTATGTCGCAATAATGGCACTTCGTGCTTGATGGTATCACTTCTGGCTATGGCATTACTTCCGGTAGGTCCCGGTCAAAAACATTTGAGAACCGTTGATTTATAGCATCAAAAGAGTATGCGGAGGTCGAGGCAACATGTCCAAGACAGGCTCACAGCCAACCCATGGCCATAAGGGTAGCCATTATGGATCCGATCAGGGTACGACCCACTGCTCAACGAGCCGGAAGAGCAACTTATGAGCGGCCCGGCCGATCCCCAACCGTGTTGCCTCAGAATGGATGCCGAGCAGAACCTACCTGCCTACCCCCCCGCACGCTACCTGCCAGGGCAAAATGCCCATTAACTAATAACACCCTGAACCCCGCCTCAGACTGGGGTAGGCAAAAAAACCAGCAGCTAAGGGCCAATCAAGCTGAAGGCAAAACATTCCTACCCGGCCCCAAAGAGACCAGCTATCTCAGCCTGAGGACGGGAGGGTGGGAGGGAATCGCCGATCAGAGCCCGAATGAGGGCGGAGGCGGGGTGAGTACAGATACCAAGCTCCCCCCCCCCGATCGGCCACCTCATTGGCCCCTTTGAATCTCTGCTCCTGTATGTCCGAGGGGGCAGGGCAAAGGAAGCTGCATGCGTGGCGCGCAACCATTAATCTAATATCCTTAATTTTAACAAGAATGGAATGTATTAACATCCCTTTATGAAAGTTCTAACTTTCATATAGGGGTGTTAACACATTCCATTCTTGTCAAAATTAAGAATGAAATGCATGTATCCCTCTCACACTCGGATAGATTGGATTTTATAAGATAGGGACAGATCTATGGACTCTGTTTTTTGTAAGTTTTTGCAAAATAAAATATGTGTTTAAATAGGTACTATGTTAAATAGGTACTATGTTAAATATGTTATCACACCAGCTGTTTGAATAGGAAATGACAAAACATGAAAAAATGCAGATTTGAATATAGGGTTCTTTTAATAATGGAGAGGGGGAATGGAGGATTTTTATGAGACTGGAAATCAAAGAAAACAGGACAAAGTTCTGATGAAAAGCAAACAGATCTGTCCAGCCATCCTTACTTTCATGTTGCCTCCAACACAATGCGTATAAATGGAATCTGTTCATTCAGGTGTGAGTCATCAAGAAGAAACACATGTTGAAACATAAGATGATTTAGCAGCACCTGTGAGCCAGTCCTGAGAAGGCTTCCTTTGGATTGCCATTGTTCAGCACTGTTGAAGGGATGCAGATAGTGGTACCATCTATTGTCCATTTGTATCGAGTCCCTTATTTCAGGATCTCCATCCCCCATTAATAGAAAACAAATTGCGATTAGGGGTTAATGTTATTATTGGGAATTCCCAATGCCACCAAGGGTGTTTTCGGGCAGCCCAATCCTAACCTGCGCTAGAATATCAGGCCTGCTCACCTGTGCTGCTTCCTAACCATGTTAGGAGGCACCAGCAGCTCAGCACGGAGCAAGGGGAGGTTTTCCCCTTGCCCTGGGGTAAGCCCCAGCCAGCCCTATGGGGCTGCTCAGATCTGCACCTGTAAAATAGCAGCTGCAAGGCAACTCACCCAAATTGGGGCCTCCCAGCCCAGGGACCAGGGTTAGGATATGAATGGCCGTGTCCAGTCTTCGCCCCCTCTCTGCCCATGCGCTGCCCCCTTACACCCCCACCATGCTCTGGCATGCTCTTGGCGTGGCCCTGTGCCAGCAGAACTAAGCCAGTGCACAGCTGTTGCAGCTGACGGGTACAGCGGCGCATGTGTGCTGGTGCTCCTGCTTGCACTGGCCCAGCACCTGAATCTGTGGCACAGATGCACCTTACGGCATGTTTGCGACAGTGCCGGTCCAGCACAAGAGTGCTGCCCTGGTGCAATGCCAGTTTAGGGTTGTGCCCTTAATGATACTGTCAAGTTTAAGTGCTTGGTAGCTGCCCTACCCCCCTTGCTTTGGACTCTCCAAAGTCCGCTTGAACTCGCCGACGTCCAAGCTTAAGCAAGGTTTAGAAGTGCTGAGTTGTGGTCTTGAGACTTCCCTGATTGGACTGACATTTGAAGTTCAGGGTCGCATGAGGATGTCAGTGGATCCGGTTAGAGTTTCTTCTGTTCCGCTGGGCGTGTGTGCTCATGTCCATTGCTCTTGCTTCTTTCCCGAACCTTGAGGATTGACCTGCTATAAATCTGTAAAGAATCAAAGGTGTAAATGAATATTCTCTAAATAAACGTGTAACTGAATTCCACCTGGACGCCCTGTTGTACTGCGTGAAAGTCAAAATCATCATCACTCCCCTGTGGTTCTTCGTTACAAGGTAGCAGAGATCTTTGTTCTCATTTTCACGGAGGTGTTAAAGCTATATCTAGACTGCACTGTATTAATTTAGACCGCAAATGGGGGCTCACATGATTGAGAGCACAATCCTAAACTGCGCTGGAACAGTGAGGCCCGGGGGCTTTGGCTCACTGGGGAGCCTCGCTGGGAGAAGGGCACATTTGCACACTTCCCCTATGAGTTCCCAGGCTCTACCTGATGGCCTCTTTTTTTCTTTTATGGAGGGTTTTGTAAGAATAACCATTCAGACATGTAAGCTCCCACTTGAAGTCTTAAACAGCATAGCCCTTACTTGTGTTTAGCACAGTGGTTCCCAACCCTTTTTGCACTGGAACCCCTTTTTAGGTATGGCAGCCTGTTGCGACGCCCCTAAGACCTAGGGCTGGAAGTCATTAAGCAGGAAGTCATTGTTTTTAATAAATCACACTTTTTGAAAGAACTTCACATCCTTTTTAGAACTTTCTGAATGTGTTGCATCTAAGTGACATTTGAGGTTTGAGTTCAGTGATTGATTCAGCACTGAGAACAACATTGCACAAAAATGTATTGTGGCTTCTCGATGCCATTGCTGATCTAGGGGGTAAAGCCAAATTTTAGATAGTCTTCAGAGTATTTACATTCCTCTTCTCCATGTGCTGAGATTCACCTAGGCTTGCACATGGAAGGTGTGAGATGCCCACTTGGAAGAGATTTCATCACACATATGCAAGCACCAAGGCTAACCCATAGCAAAGTTGAGCCACAAGAACTGAGGAAGTGGCCGTTTAATGGGGAAGTCTCTTCCCTTGCCAAAATGAAGCTTCCAAGATGGTGGTGTTTTTTAAGATGGCTGCCTCAAGCTCTTCATGACCCCCTGAAAATCGGTTTGTGGCCCCTTTGGGGGTCCCAACCCCTAGGTTGAGAACCATTGGTTTAGCACCTTCATCAGAATTCAACTTGAAGTTGCAGCTATTTTAGAAAGCAAGAGCTGATCCACTTGGAGATGGAATGTTCTTACGTGTTTTTAAAGAGCAAGTGCTAGCTTCAGTTTACTTGCACACCCTTCTTCAGAAGCTAGAAGAAATGAGTTGTTAGAAGAAATGAGAAATGAGCTGTTGCAGAAAAATTGACCAACAGGTAGAAATCACAGTTCAGCAGCAGTGTGTAAGAGTGGACAGACAGGGGCTCAGGCTGTGATTTTTGGCTTGACATGTGAATGCCCTGCAGGCCTCTTCTGAGTAATGGGACACCCATGTGTATTATCATATCATAGTTACTATTTGCAGTGTGTTATCAATGCATTTGTTCCATTACTATACCCAGGATAAGCGTCCACTGTGCAAAGGGGGTCTACTTGGATCTGCACTAGTGGGATTGGGTCCAGGAAGAGGGTTGGGATTTGGAACCTGCCCGCTTCACAGACCTGATCCTTATCTGCTGCCTAGCTGCAGCCTCTTTCTGCCCCCGCCCCAGTTCTGTGCCATTTTTGTGCTGCTCCACTGGCACTCCAGCAGCACATGCAACTTTGGGTGCTGCCAAAGTGCATTTTACGACTGGTGCTTGCAGCTTTATGGCAGTCAGTACCAGCGGAAGAGGCATTCCAATGATGGCCAGCCCAGATAGGATTGGGCTGTAAGTCCCAGACCCATGCACGTACTAAAAACTTTTAACTCACCAGCTGACAGTCTAAAATATCGCATCTCAAATTTTGCTGACATTTAGGAAGAATTGGACACTTTTCTTTGGATTATTATAGTAAAAATATGACGATCACATTTGCGTAAATAAAATCCTTTTATGCGTGAAAAAGATACAGCACTGAATCCTTTTCCCATTTTTTGTCAAGTATCTCTTGGCAGAACGTTCCATGTGTATATAGAGCAATAGTTTTCCTGCGTTAAAGATGCGCTTCCCACAGATTGATGGCCTTCTCCTGATTTATAGGTGATTGCTTTTTGTAATTTTGTAATTTACTATTTAATATATCAAGCCATTGTTTTTCAGAGCAGGCAATAGACTTCCAAATGTCAATGATTTATACGTCTAGCATTGATTTTATGCATCGTGCGACTGATTCATGTTACTTTATGCAACCAGATTACAAATACTGTACAGGTGATAGATTAGTCATCTGTCTAATATTGTAGTTGGGCTCCTTCTCTTCAGCAGGGTGATATAGAGGTTTCTAAACATATCGCAATTAACACCTGCTTCTGTAGGCAAAATAGTTGTAGGAATGTTAAGGAAATGGAAAGAACTTTGAATAGAGTGGCAATATTTATCAGAGGAGGTGTTGCATTCTTCTAAAGTACAGGCATACCCTGATATCCACTGATTCGGTATCCACTCAGTTATCCATGAATATCATGGATACTGTGACACCTATTAAAAAGATAGGGGAACATGAAAAAACATCTCTTTTTTAACTTTGTTGCAGCAAAACATTAAAAACATCAAAAGCATTAAAAACATGCTTGCTTCTTTTCTAGAGATTTCAGCATGGCTCCCTGTCTGCCACCTGAAAAGCGCTCTGGGATCTATTTCATTGGTTGTGATTCTGCTTTGCATAGCTGTATACAAAGTTATCCGCCAACCAAAGATGGATGCGGAAGGTTCTAATGCCTTCCAAGGGATCTTTCCCAGCCAGCTGAAGACCTCGGCTTTTCATGCGGCATCCTAGATAAATAACCTGCAGCATTTGCAGGTGTGTGGATCTTGCTCAGACATCCACATCACGTTTGGGGATGCTTAGTTGCCGAACACAATAAATTACCTTTTGATTCTATCTCAAATTTTATCGCTTAAATAGTGTTCCCTCCTGTTAAAGCTCTCCAGGCTTCAGTAAACAAAAGGTGCTTCTGAAAGTGCTCATCCATAATGAGATGGATAATCAGTTTTGTTTAGTAACAAACCAGAAAAGGAGAGCAAGATGGTTCCCAGAGTTATTGCAAATGCAATGTGGTGCGTTTTCTGCTTCATGAACATGTTTGCCCCCGCTGGGAGTCAGGCATGCGCACTGAGAGTGGAATGTGCCCCTTGCTGAGCATGGTTGTTCTGTTGCCATTGTTTTACTCACTTGCTTGGCTGAGAGTAAACGTCCACATGGAACTAATTATTTGTGGATAAATACCACATCTCGGTAGATGGGGTATCCCCACAGAACAAGGAAGGGAAAGCAAAATAGGTATTACTTGCAGACGATTCCTCCCTTCCTCAAAGTTGGATCTCTAAGTGTGTGCATGTATTTGGAATCAATAAGAAGGTAAGAATTGTTTGCTGGATTAAAATAAAGGCTGGCACTCTGCACAACAATGACCAAGCAGGTGTCTTGTGGAAGCACACAAGCAAGCTGTGATGGAAATAGTCTCGCCCTCTTATTTGATCTGGAATTAGAGAAGTTGCCATCATTTGAGTAGCACTATTTGCAAAGGCAAATGTTCAAATATCCAGAAGCAGAATGACAGTGATCGTGCAAGCCATCACCACCTCCCCTTTCCCTGCCCAAGGCCCACCAGAACATTTCCTTGGTGGGAGAGAAAAGGGAGAAGCAGCTGCAGGGACTCCAGGCCCTAGCAGTGCATCTTTTCCTTCTGAGGACTGAACTTACAGGTCCCAGCATCCTTGGAAGAAAAGTGGCAATACGCACATGATTCCCACTGAGGAAAAGACTTCAACTTGTTGCTTTCCTGAGAATGCAGCAATAAATTGGGTTATTACTCAGCCATTTTCCAAGAGCAAAGTGAGTCAGAAAGAAACCTATTTACACCCTTTACACAAGTAAAACCACCACACAGCCCTCCCCCTTTCCAGCATCCCATCTTCCCATATTTTTCAATATGGCTGCTCTAGGTGCGTTGTGACCCACTTGAAATTGGGTCACAACCCACTGGTGGGTCCAACCCACAGTTTGGGAACCACTGCTTTAAAGAGTGAAATCATTTTTCATGGCACAAATGGCTTTATTCCATTTCTCCCCAGAAAGGCCCAAGGAATAAAGCACGGAACAAACCCGAGTGGTTGTGAATGCTGACATTCCGACTCCATAAAGACATTGACGTGACATCATAAACAACCAGAACAGAGTTTAGAACATTCTGCAGATTTCAGGCCAAATACTGTCCAATTTTCCAGCCCTGATGTAGAGAACCTAGCGGGGTGTGTGCTGCATTTGTGGTGGTGGGGACGTCATGGAGGCCTCCTCAAGGTAAAGGAGCATTTATTCCCTTACCTTGTGGCTGCATTGTGGCTGCATTAGTGCTGGAAAGTTGGGTAGGATTGGGCCCTACGGCACTCTTTATATGTTTGCACAGAGGGAGCTCTGATGGTTTCTGTTATGTTCTTGTTCCCAGAAGTATCTCTTCATGCTGCAGCCCGGGTCAACGGACTGGGATGCTTCACAGGAATGCCTTTCGGAGGACTCCTCCCTTACCTCGGGGCAGGTTCAACGGAATTACAGGACCAGCATACCAACAGCTAGAAGAGTCAAGGATCATCGATCAGGACACAATACC
Source organism: Lerista edwardsae (assembly GCA_029204185.1). Lineage (NCBI taxonomy): Eukaryota > Metazoa > Chordata > Lepidosauria > Squamata > Scincidae > Lerista > Lerista edwardsae. The sequence continues at coordinate 9,102,629 of JAJKFI010000035.1, read as the reverse complement.
TTGTCAGGGGTAAGTATGGAAAATCAAAGCAAGCCCAAATGCTTTGTTGACTTCAAAATAACATGGAGCATGTGGAGGCGAGCAGGTGCATTGTGTATTGCTATGCGCAATTACCAATAAGGTTGCCCCAATTTGACAGGGGCTGTACATCTATGGAAGGAGAATCGGTTGTGCACAATTCTTCTTCCTGATCTGGCAACTGGGGCTGCATGCCCAGAAGTCTGGAACATTCTTCAAACAGCATTAATTATGCCTTTGAACTGATCAGGTGGATGATTTTGTAAGTAACTTGCTCTGCTTGAATTACAGCACAGCTTTAAGTTATCTATCTTTCAAATCTTCAGCAGGCTGGTTATTGGATTATAGGGCTTCCGTTAAGATGGTGACCTCAGTTGCCCCCTACTCCAGCCTTCCCAAATATGAATACTCTCCCTACGCACAGCCACAACCAGCATACTAGTGTCAGAAGAGGGTTAGAGTGGAATTTGACAGACCCCCAAGGAGAACTGGGTTCCATCTGTAAGCCTATAAGCAGAAGCTGCATTGGCCACTTGCAAGGTGCTTGGCAAAGATGGGTATAAAAAAGCTAAGGGACAGCAGCATATCTCAAGGATAGGTTTGGGCCTTAAGTTTTGCCAGCAGTTTATCAGCTCTTGTTGTGTATAAACAACAGCCCAATTCTATCTCCTGCCAGCCCACAGCGTACAACACCGCTGACAGAGCATGCACTAAATGCTGTGGTTGGGGGCGGGGTGACTGGACGGCCCAGTGGGGGGTAAGTAAAAATTGTTTTTACTTACCTCCCTGTAGGCTGCTTGGCCACTTGCTGCCATCTTATTTGCTCTGGTTGGGCATCTGGGAGCCACTGTCATACACACAAGGCCTCCATCCGTTCTCGCTAACGGCTTTGAAGCATATGAAAGTAGCATGGCTTTCAAGCTACCGGACTGGGACTTATGGCAACAGATTGCAAGATCCATTGCCGTAAAGACGGTTAGGATTGGGGCTTAAATTATCCAGGAATGGAACGTTGTTGCTGTTGCTGTGTTATTATGTTCAGTTCTATTGGCAGTTTGTCAGATTCTATTACATCTTAGAATAAGAAATTATATTTATATAAATAATAACCCAATCCTATTGGAGAATGGGCCAGTGTGCGGAGCCCTTTGTGATTGCACTTCGGCGGGCGCAAAATGGCTGCAGAACTCCTTCAGCATTCCAGGACTGTCTTGGGAGCTACCTTCCCCTGCCAGAGCAAGTAAGATAGTGGCGGAGCAGGGAAGAGGCAAAACGGGGTGGGCGGGGATGTGATTGTGTAGAGACTGCAGGAAGGGATGGATCCAGTACCAAAGATGTGCACTGAATCCCATCCCCTCCAGCAACAGCCTCCCAAACCCTTTTCTCTCCTTGGACTTGTGCTAATAAAAGTTTCCCATTGTGGGTCAGGAGGTTTTGGCAGGGACAAGGGGATTTCTTAGGATGAAGCTTTCCAATCTCCCCCCCCCCCCCCGCTGGATACAGCATGTCTATTTTTGGTGTGGCTGCACTAGTGGTGGGAGGGGAAGGATTGGGCTCTATCATTGCGTCATTGAGTGGATGAATTTATTAGCAATTGACGTACTTATCCAGGAATGGAATATTATTTGCACAGATATTTCTAAATCTATATATATAAAAAAGAGCCTGGGTGTGTATGTATGTATGTATGTATGTATGTATGTATGTATGTATGTATGT
>JAJKFI010000035.1:9077232-9100882 GCA_029204185.1 Lerista edwardsae | reverse complement strand
GAGCGGTGCCGCTCCCGATGCAGTTGGAGTCCGGGATCAGCCCCCCCCTCAACGTGGGGGGCAAGAAGGGGTGCGGAAGAAAACGTCTGCCATGCCCTGCTGGAACTCCCGGACCGATTGGCACCAAACGCGGCATGTGGAAGCCTAGCGGCCTGGCCACAAAAACTGCGGGGGTCAGACCCCCCTAGCGCCCCCAGGGGTGGGGGTACGCGGGGGTCCCCACGTGAAAATGGTTGAAAATGGCCTAAATCGGCGTTGAATCCACAGTTTCTGGGGTTGCCGGGACAAGCGGCGATGCTCCCGACACCGTCGGAGTCCGGTTCGCCCCCCTCGGCATGGGGTACGAGAAGGGGTGCGAGACACAACCTCTGCCATACCCTGCTGGAATGCCTGGAGCGATGCGCACCAAACTCGGCATGCATGTGCCTTGCGGCCTGGCGACAGACACTCCGGGGGTCAGCCCACCCTAGCGCCCCCGGGGGTGGGGGTGCGTAGGGGGCCTGAAGTGAAGACGGCCGAAAACGGGTGAAATTGGCATCGAGTCCATAGTTTCCAGGGTCGCCGAGGCGACCGGTGACGCTCCCGACGCGGTTGGAGTCCGGGTTCGGCACCCGTTGGCGTAGGGGGGCGAGAAGGGGTGCAAAACTCATAAACTGTGGAAGATCATTTTGTTACCCAGGCAACGCCGGGTAACAAAAAGCTAGTACTGTATATTTTCAACTGCCTGGTATTTGTCACTACATACATTCTCAATACTGAATCCAAATAACAGTGTAGTGCGCTGGATGTATGTCCAAATGAAAGTAGACTTTTTGTGTAGCTGGTGGACATGAAAAAATAAAGTGATTCTGGAAACAAATATTAATCTTAAGGCTGCATACCAATACACACTTTCCTGAACCACAATTTGACCACAATGGGTCTTACTTCTGCATCAAACTTATAGGATTGTGTGGTTAATTTCAAACATTTTGATCCTACTACTTCTTTAAAAAAATTAATGCCAGTGTGAAGTAAGGCCTTTAAGTCTAAGGAAACTATTTCACCTGATAGTTGCAGTTAGAATCATAATTGCAAAGTCCTGGTGTACTGCAGCTTTTCTGAAGCCTAGAGAATGGTTTGTTAAATCATGGGATATGGCTATAAAGGGCAAATTAACCTGGTATATGCCAACTAACAACTGGTTCACAATTACTCGGTGCAGGGCGGTGTGGGAGTCTATTGGAATGTGAAACTATTAATTTCGGACCTGTTCATTTTCTTATGATGTTCCCAATGCTTATTGTGAAGCTTGTTGGTACATTGTGCTTGATCTCTTATGAAAATGTTGATTTTAGTTTCCACATTTCTTGTATGTCATCCTAACGTTAAGTGTTTTTGTCATGTGGGAGGTTTGTTTTTTTGGATCTCGGGGTGTTCATGTTTTTGCTTCTGTGATACCTTTAATATTGATTTGACGTAAGCCTGCCTTTCAATTGTTGTTTATATTCTGGAAAATATTTTTAAAATGCATATGTTTCCTTTTATTCTTCCCCCCCTTAAAGCGCTCCAGGCAGTTTAGAACTAATACCAAAATACAACCATGGCTGCTTCCCCCAAGGGTAGCCCACTAACATTTTTTATTTTTAAAACTGTGGTAAATCATTACAAAAGAACCACCGCCTTATTAGCGACTTTCATACAGTGGTGGAATTGTATCCTCATTATTTTTTATATAAACTCGGGATAGTGAAATAAATTAAATTTGGTGAGTATGAATTAGGAGGCTGAATGGATGGTTCTAGCTGAAGAGCTTGCAGGTTGCCAGAGGGGAGATGAACAGTTAGCACTGTTGCATCTCTTAAAGCATCTTAACCACATGCACAGCAGCACAGGGCTGGCCTACCATGAAGTGTCCCTCAGGCGCGTATCTTACCTGTAGCACCCCATGGCATGAGCCATGGGGCGCAGGGCAGTGGCGGGGCGCCACTGCGGGCGGTCCGGGAGAGACCGCGCGGTTTCTGCCCCGCCCACGCCTTCCTTATGCTCTGAAATAGAGTGTTTCTGGGGTTTCCGCGCGGGGGCAGGGCGACATGGGGGGCGCGTGGTCAGCGCCTGCCATGGGGCGCGCTCCCGGCCTGGACCGCCACTGGTGTCCTGAAGTGGTCACATGGAGCAACACCCATGGAGAGAGGAGGTCCCTGCCCATCTCCTTCCAGCCTACAGCTCCAATCTCCTTCTTCCGACTTACAGCGAACACGTCAGAAGAGACTCACCGCAGTAGCAGCCCCTTTCTTCCGCCAGTGTTGCTGGAGGGAGGAGAGAGGAGAAAAGAAAACCTGCCATAGCTCCAAATTGCTTCTCCCTACTTACTTGGTGTTTATGAAATAAGCATATGTAGACAGGGAGCTGCAGTAGCTTTGGGGAATTATTGCATTACATACAGAATGCCCACAGATGCTGAAACCTGCGGATAATAAAATCTGCAGATCAGGCACTCCAGACCCTCCAAACACAACCAAAACTGTGCTCTGGTTGTGTCTGGAGGGTATTTTGAGAGCCGTGCAAACCACACATGCCGCTCCCCCCCCCCAGCCCTCAGAATGTCTTCTAAGCCAAAACAAAAGATGTTTCCAGTTTTTTGAGGGAAAACTGGAAGTGACATTATTATGCCTTTAGAAGGCATTCTGAAGCCCTGCATGGCTTCCCTGGCCCGCAGAATGTTTTGCAGTAATGTAATAGTAATGTAACTTCTGGTTTTCCCTGAAATCCGGAACCGGGGGCCAGGGAGGCTACACACAGCCTCCCCGGCCCTCAGAATACCCTCCAGATGTCAGGGGAGCAGTTGCATTCAGAGGGTGCAGGTTAGGCCTGATCCGGACAAAGTGGGTCAGGAGACCTGCATTTAGTCAGATCTGTGGATGAAAAGTCCATGGCTGATCAGGCACCACCTTAGAATATTATGGACCTCTTGCTCCAGATCAGCTGTCCCTGCCTAATTCTTAGACAGGGAGAGGTGAATTGGAGCCCACCGCCCCTTCTTTTTCCTAATTAAATGCATAGTTTGCTCCCAGCATCCCCTGATCCTGGGCATTTCGAACAGAAGTGGCTAAGGGCAGGGAGGCTGTATGCCAACTCTCTGTAAGTAAAGGAAACGAGGTTGGGATGTGTCTTCTTGTTTGCCTGCTCTCCCGCCCTGCCTCTGGAGGGGGGCTCCTGGCGGCACTGGGGGATTCAGGTGTCGTGAAGGCATGTGCCGCCCCTGCTTACATATACTAATACCCTGTTTCCCCAAAAATAAGCCCTAGCATGATTTTTCAGGATGCTCGTAATATAAGCCCTACCCCAAAAATAAGCCCCAGTTAAGATTGTCAGCCAGATGGAAGCATTTACATAGTACGTTTGCAGAGGCAGAGGGAGGATGTAGCCGGGATAAAATCACTGACAGCTTTGTTGCCAATGCATTATGAGCAGGCTATATGGACAAGAAGTGCTCATTTAAGGAGAGCTTTATTGAGAGCTTTTATGAGAGATTGGGGTCAGTGGTTCTACAGGAAATGGTGTCACAAGAAATTCAGGCCAGAATTCGAGGTTTGATGATGATGTTCCAGAAGAAGATGACATGACTGTATTTGAATAAATGAAGATTGTTGTACATGAAGAAATAAGACGTCCCCTGAAAATAAGCCCTAATGCATCTTTTGGAGCAAAAATTAATATAAGATCCGGTCTCATTTTTCGGGGAAATACGGTAGCAGGCTACAATTTCTGACTGTCATCATTGTATAGTCATATTAACCAAGACCCCTTATGGTAGAAAGTGGGAACAATTAACATGGGTACCTTCTCTTATTAGGAAATGTTACCATAATGTAGAGATCCAAGTTCATGTGAATTCTGATGGATGGTCAGTTTACTAGGCCAATAGCCATTATTAGAGAAGTTTGGCAAAGGTCATTTCTGGCTCTCCTTCTATTCAGTTCTTACATCAGTGACGCATACTTTGCCCTGGAAAAGGATTGATTCCTTCCAGTTAAAAGTGAGTGCAATAAATTATTTGTTCTGCTTTATGCAGACACCCTGATCCTATTGGCATAAGATTAATTAGAATTACAAAGGTTGTTAAGAAAAAAATATATAGTTTTTACGGTTTGGCAGAACATCTAATCATTAATTATGCCAAATAAGCAAAGATAATAGCTTCTGAACTTAAAACTCCCCATTATAACTGGGCAATAGATCTCCACCCAGTTGCTATATTTGACTCCTTCAAATAACTGGGCATTTATTTTTCAGCCAACAGGAATTGAAAAGGAAAGGGGAAAAAATACATTAAGTTTAAGATTGTCATCCAGTCAGTCAAGACAATTGATCACTTTTCTTCAAATAAGGGAGGAAATTTGACCTATGCTGCTCAAATAATTTTTGAGGCACATCTATCTCTCTGTCATATGCTGCTCAGTTTTGGGGCAACTGTAAATTGTCCCTCTCAGAAACATTTCAAAATACATTCCTCAGATCACTTCCTTCTTTATTGCTAACGAACACTTCTGCAGCTCCACTGCAATTGGAAATGGTACAGTGTCAAGCGCTTACTGTGTCAAGCAGAATAGGACATACTATGTGAAATTATTGCTTGAGGTTTCAGCTTATGAACAACTGCAGATCCCCCAAATTATTGTCCAAAGGAGGTTATTTGAAATTATTATTCAAAGGAAGTGGCCTCACATGCCCTTTATGATAAATCAAGGTTGGCTCAAATGGATGAAGAGACCTGGATTCTGGGCTGTTTGGGGAGCTGGATCATGTATGTGGCAAGGCCTCACTCAGTGATGGTGTCAGACTGCTGGGTCCGCCTGAGGGCAAAGCCCAATAATGGACTTTCCATGATGGTTCTTACCCCTGATGGCTCATTGTAAGCTAGCACTCCAGCAGTATTTGTTTCAGTCTGGCCAGGTTGGCCTTCTGATGGGTGTGGGCTTTCAAGCTATGTCCCACCTGGTGGACCCCTGCTGTTCTGTTCACTTTACTTAAAACCAGACCTTGATATTGAGAGCCTTGACCAACCATAGGTCAAGCTTCTGGGACTCCCCCCCCCCAAAAAAAAACACAATCCTCTAAGAAATGTTTGTTTTTGCTTTTTTTTTTTTAATTTGGTGGCAAAGCATCTGAGGATTTTCAGTGGAAGCCAAAAAAAAAAAAAAAGTCAAGTGAAATTTCTTGGAGCAGGGGCTTCCACATGTTTTATTTCTTTTTTGAATTAGTATCCTGCCTCATCAATATTTATAAAGGTACCTCACAGCAGAAAAATACCAAAAATTAAAAAAAAGGAATGGCACAAACAATGAAACACAGCAGACAGGATGAATTCAAAATCACAGCTGATTTGGAGCCACTACTGAGAGGTCCCACCCCTCTGCAGTTGCTACCTGCCTTATCTTGGGTGGTGGGGCACCCAGAAGAGGGCCTCTGAAGTTGACCTTAGCCATCTGTCCAGTTTTTTATGGGAGCAGGCAGTCCTTAAGGTTAATAACCTTGAATTGTGCCCAGTAGCAAACTGTTAGCCAATAGCAGCCCTCTGGCATTATGTGATCACAGGAGAGTGTTTCAGTCAAGACTCCGCCCACCACCTTCTGAATCAGCTGCAATTGCTGGACACTCTTCAAGGGCAGTCCAAAGATTAACACATTACAGATATCCAGCTGGATATCACAAGGGCCTGGGGAATTGGAGGCCAGATCATCTCTGTCTTGATAGGGTCATATCTAGGCTACTGGCAGGGCTTTGTCTCCCAACATTGTTTTCAGGATATAGGAGTATCTATCGTACTGTGTCAATATGTCTTATGGAAAAGCTAACTGCTCTCATGTCTTTTTTCCCTTAGGTTATCTACTGGTTTAAAAACACCACAGAATACTTCAATAAATATGCAACTGCCTTCAAGAGAGACAAGCTCTTATTTTAATAGCGTGGTTCAGAAGGACATGGTTGGCTATTCATCTCCAAGGGCCAGTTCTGTTCCCATCATCCCCTCGGTGGGCCTGGATGAAGCCTGCATGCAAACACAACACGTTTCAGACATAACAGGCATCAAATGGTGCAAAAACTCCTATTCAAGTGAACTTGTCAATGTGAGTGCCCCAGCCAGCAGTTGTCTTATTGCAGAACAACAAGAAGTCAAAATATTGTTAGAAACTGTCCAGGAACAGATCAGAATTCTGACCGACGCCAGGAGGTCGGAGGACTTTGAACTGGCAAGTGCCGAACCCAAGAACAGTACAAGTGAAAACACAGCTTTTCTGCCCATGAGTCCTGTGGCAAAATCGGAGCGAGAGGCACAGTTTGTCTTAAAAAGTGAAACTCAAAGAGACTCAGCATTGATTCAGTGACTTTGACCTGGGGGATGGGGCGGGGGGGCGGGCAGGGGGACTGTATGGATCTGTGCATTTGAAGCTTTGCTAAACAGGAAAGAGAGGAAATTAAATAAAAATTATTTATATGCATTAATTTAAGAGCATCTACTTAGAAGAAACCAAATAGTCTATCGCCCTCATATCAGTGTTTTTTAACAAAATATTTTTTTAAGGGAAAGAGAGGTACCAGGAGGGATAACACTTAATCAGAAGTTCTTGATTCTTTTTTTTTCTTTCTCTCTCCCCCCCCCCCCCCAATTTCCTTCTGTCAGTTTCTCCAGGCTTCCACATGCAATTTCACTCTCGGTTATTACAAATGTCCTGTTTGAAGGTTTAGTCTGGCACCAACCTTAGATGTGTGAATTCTACAATAGTGCTGACATGAGAACATCTGCTGGGACTTTCCCTCCTACATACTCTTCATTGAAATGAAGGAGAATGGCCCAGGAGCCCAGCTGTTGTATGACTTCCACGGGCTTTGCGTGGGTGACATATGCATTAACGTGTGCCCTGTGTCAATAGTCCTCCATGCCTTCTAACCAGATGTGCAGAATTCTTTTCATTAGTCTGACTCCTACATCCTGCATGCCCATGCCCACAGTTAGCTCACAATTTTCTATGCCACAAGAGGGCCCCCCACAACGTTTTAAAACAAATGCAAATGAACCGCCACCAAAATAGCACCTACGGTGAAATCTAAAGACAGCTTGGGGTTCCTTCCACAGGTGAAAGCAATGTGAGAAGAAATCAAAAGAGTTTTACCAAAACTAGTGAGGTTCGCTGGGAGGGAGAAGGAGGGGATTTTGAAATGTGTTTGAGGGTTCCTTTTCTGATGAAACATTTGTGGAATGTTGAGGAATGCCAAAAAGGAGGTTGATGAGTTTAACAGCATTTCTCAGGGGAGATTCTCATATCCCAAATTCGGGGGGGGGGATCCTGCCTGAATTTATATGTGTAGTGTCAAGAACTGATATGACTCCTTTCTCACCTTTGTCATGAATAGTCACTGGGTGGCCTTAGGCAAGAATTTCCCTCTCAGCCTCAGCTCCCCAGCTACAGTATGGGGATAATACTAGCTTACCTTACACGGTTGTTGTAAGAACAACATCAAGATGATACACATGATGCACTTTACACACTCTGAAAGTGCTGTGTTACGTATTATTCAGTCTCGTATTGCCCTTGGTTAACTTACCATTCACATTTATTAGTGGCGCTTCTTAATTTGGAACGATGCAAGTGGCGCATACGCCACCTGCATGTATATTCAAGAGGAAAGTAATATGTGGCAGATTTGAAGAGTTCTATATACAGATTAGATATTTTTTTAACACCCTCCGTTAAACCATGTTATCTTGCCATTGAATTCAGAGTATTGTCAGAATGCCATTTCTGAAAGTCCAAAAGACTGTTTATGTATGTAATGCTAATTTTATTAACTTCTTGTCCAGAGGCCTGGAGGATGCCATGTTTTTTTTTTCTGTATTCAGCATGTATTTGTGGTTTCCACTTTAATTTACTTCCATTTCTAATATCCCTGTTCACTTTCAGCCTGATCCACAACCAAGAAATTTCTACTGAATATGATCCAATGCTCCTTTGGCCTCTATGAAGGGAAATGCTCTATGTGTACATTCATTCCTCAGTGTCCATGTGAGGAATTCTATGACATAGACCAGAATAAAGTGCATAATCTCCCCCAGAGGTGGCACTCTGTGTGCATACCAGAGCCCATGCATATATTCCAGAGCCTCTGAATTGTGGTCATTGACTCTAATAGGTTTTTTTATCTGTGGATAATAGGTCTGTGGATACAGACTTCTGGCAGGAGGAAAAGCTTTGGATGTTAAAAAGAAGACATTCAAGTATCTGTTGTTTCCTGGCCGCCATACTTCTTTCTAATAGGAAAAGTTGCCAATCTCTCTACAGGTGAGGAATGCCACTTCTATTAAAAGATTGCAAGGAAGGATTGCAAAGATTGAGAGGTATGGGTTCTGTTCTTTTTGCAAGGTATAAAATGCAACGCTGTCCTTAAGACGTTTGGCCTTTTAAAGGCCTAAATTTCGAGCATAATTAGAACCCTGAACTTGGATAGACTCATTAGCCGCCATTGTGTTTCAGACACATCATTCAATCCACTGGGCCAAAGTGATTTTAGAACAGTGTTCACTGATTTTAAAGGTGTTCAGCATGGGCACAGAATTGGGTCCTTAAAACAAGAAAGACAACTTGCCAGTTGGGATTTTCCTAAGAACTTGAAATTTCTTTTGTATTGTTTTTATTTAACCACAAATCACACAGTATGGCATCAGAATAAAGAACTTGTGTTCAGTAATGATATATGTATCAAGCACTTTTTTATTTTTTTAAAGACAAGTATTATCTGCCGAAAACCTATTCGTACAAATTACTGTAGCTAATTCCTCGTTAATTGCAGAAAGCTTATCTTCAAAAATATATGCACAATATAGATGAAATACATTAATACCCTGATATACAGCCACAAAATGGTTCAAAGTTTGAATGCATTACCCAAGTTCCAAGTTATCTCAAAAGCTGAGTCTCCTAAATAAGACAATTGATCTGTCCTCATGTTGAATCAGATAAAAGCAATATTTTAGCCTTTGTCAAATGGTCTGGAAAAAGATGCTGAAAAAATATCTGTCATTAATTTTACCTCCCACTCACCAACCACAACTACTCACTCCCCAGCCCCAGTTAGGGCAGCAAAGAATTAGTGTACACACAAGTCATTTTTAATTTTTTTCTGAAGTTGATGGGATTGTCTTGTTTACACCACTTTCTGTGGCTGCAATCTTTGCTGTGTGTTTTCTGTAAAGTTGTACTTGAAGGCAAGCTCTGTTTGATCTGATATTCCCCAGAATGGTACTTTGGTTCTGACTTTTTCCAACCAATGTCAGTAGGCCTCATAAGGTTGGATGAAAAGAGGGAGCTCTCCAAGGTGCTACCTAGAATGGGAGTGCAGACAGGCCAGAGTGGGTTATCTTTGCCAGGGGAAAAAGAAATCCATTCCCCTTCTAATCAGTCTTATCTATTGGAAACACACTGCAGGATTTCTGCTGGAAAAAGGATTTGCTAATTTAGGCAATGCCTGTCTGACAACATGTCGTTTTGCCATCCTCAAAAGGAGGAAGAGTAGAAGAGCAATGTATTAATGGTCATTTGATGTGGTTTTGGTTGACTTGAGAGACAAAGATCTGAAATGGTGGGAAATCTTCCATTTGTGTTAGCAATGCTCTCTGTACCCAGCAAAGGATGTGTGACTGTTATATGTTAACTGTTCTATTCAGTTTCAGCATGTTTGAATAGAGAGACATTAATATTAACCATATGACAGACTAGTGTACTTATTTACCAAGAATATAAACATTTTGCAAATTCTGTGGAGGGGAGACATGTCAAGTTTTGCAGACACAGTTAGCCTGTAATTTGGTTTATACGCCTATCCTATAATTTGTTTTTCAGACTGTACAATGCCTTTCTTTTTCATCTGAGGCCTGGCTCTTGAATTGCACATACTGTATAAACTATTTCATGAAGTTACTGTACACATGCTCAAGAGGTACTAAGCCAAATTCTGCTCTGCTTTGTCTATTAAGTGAAATAGGTCAGTTTAAGAGCACAGGAGATTTTGAAAACCACTACAGGATGTCAGAGAAGTGACCATTGTGTGGCTTCTGAAATCAATTTAATCAATTTAGTCCAAACTGTAACACTCCTGAGCCTTGAGCTAGGTGGGCGTGCCCTCCTTGCTCATCAAGCTAGGCAATCTGATAGTTTGAGGATATTATTTTGAATCATTTTACAAGGAAAAGTTGCATTTAAAGAAGAGTGCTAACTACAATATATGTCTTACATGTTTCCTGGAGTTTATGATGCTGAACAGGCCTCTGTACAATACTTGTTTGTGATGTTGACAGCATTTCTAACAATCCAGTGTGTAAAAAGTGGGGAATAGTTTTTTTTTAAAAAAAAAGTTATTGAAAATAAGTCTAATCTTTTGGAAAATCGAGACTGCAATCTTCTTACATTTTTCAAATAGTGCCACCACACACTGTGCAGATGCACACATGCACACCAGGATGATTTGTGAAACTCATTATCAGCCATTATCAAGCCTTTAGAATCAGCTTTACCAAGTTTCAAAAACTGATCCGTACAACAAATGATAAAAGAGAAAATGTCTCCAGGGTCTGTGTGGGAATTTCTCTTTGAGCAGCTCCCATTGAACACAATAGGACTTACTTCTGAGTAGACAGGGATAGGATTTGGCTAGACAGGGATTTGGCTAGCACTAAAATAGTGGTGTCTACCCCTTTCCCACTAACAGCACACAGACCTTTTGTGCACTGGCCATTCATAAATCTTCCATACCACTTCAGCTGTTGAAGAGGAGCACTCTTCACAATTGAAAAGCCCCAGAGTTCTCCCAGCCGATAACTAGAGTTCTCACAAACCTCCTTTGGTCACATTGATCTGGGGACAAATTGCTAAATACTTTTTTTCAAACCTAAGAATCCTGTGCTTTTATTTAACACTGCTTTTGTATGTTTCTGTGTCCAAATCTGGTTTGGAGTTTTGACTTTGTAAATGGGAATACCAGATAGGAAGATAGGCATTTGACTTACAGAAGGTGTTTAGGCTCTAGTGAATGGTGATCATTGATTGATTGACCCATTGGATCAGCTGGATCTGACCCATGGCAGAGATAGTGCTTTAAAACAAACTGATTCAGCACAGTGTCTGAAGAATCTCAGGACACAAGATTCTCCTCTGATTCATGTAAAAAATACTTTGGAGTCAACAAAAGCCATGGAGTCATCAAGGGTGGAACATAATATGTAAACTACAATATTATAACCTTCCTCTGGAGTACCAGCTGAAAGAAATCATTCAATAGGCACACATACACAACACAATCCTGTGCATGTTTGCCCAGAAGTAAGTCTCACTGTGTTCAATGGGGCTGACTCACAGGAATATGTGCATAGGATTGCAGACTTCAGCATAAAAATACTCCCAATACTGTTGGGAACAAAAATGCAAAATAGTTGGGAAAACTAGAATGTTGCAGTGTATGCCATTTGAAAGAGGACATAGAAGTCATTACATAGATATTCATGTTGCCCAAGCAAGCATCAGAGCATGCTCTATCAGATGTTCACATTTCAAATTGTACCTGGAACAGCAACAGAAAGTGCAATCCTAACTCTCTGCCAGCACAGTTAGGGTGGGCTGGCACAAGGGCTGCTGTAAAGTATGTTGAGACCATTCTCTGAGTCAGAGAGGCCAGCACACAGATGTGCGCCATCCTCCCCAATTCCAAGAGTGTTCCAAACATGCTTTACAGTGACCCTTGTGCTGGCCAAACTGTGCTGGCCAAACTGTGTGGGCCTAACTACGAGTTAGGATTTTGCTCAGAATCATCTCCATGTACAAACGTTGCAGCTTCACATCTTTTCAAAGACAGCCCCCCTCCCCAAATCTATGTATTTAACAGTAGGAATTACTGCATTCCTAGGTGATGAGGTTTCAGGAGCAAACCCTACCATAAATGATCCCAATATGTCTAAAATTAAGAGGCAAGAGGAGCAAAGCAGAATTTTCTTTCCATACATCTATTCAAGAGAATGACAGTGACGCGCTGCTTGCGCATCACCATGTTTGCCCCACCCACCGGGAGCGCGGGAGGCCAGGCTTGCTCCTGGGCTGGCCAGCCGGGTGGGCGAGGCAAGCAGTGCACTGCGCACGTGCTTGCCTCACCCCCAACAGTTGCAGCCTGAGTGGCAAGCCAAGAGGATACGTCTCTGCTCCTCCAGCTTTGAGCTTGTGCTGCAGCCTAATTTTTGGCACGCGCGAGCTGTTCCGAAGCAGCGGATCTTCCTGGGCTGCTGCGCTTCAGCACCCAGCATCCTCTCTCCACTCACCGGCCAGACAGGGGGTTCAGCAGCTGAGCCGGGCTTCGCGCCCATGCTTCCTTGCATGTGGGGGAGGCAATAGGAGGGACCAGCTTTGCAGCGCGGTAGGCATGCGGGCACTCTGTGAGTGGCCGGCATTCTTCGCCTCCCACCAGAGGCATTATGAGGGGGGTGCAGTGCGGCATAGGCCTAGCCCAGGTGAGCGGTAGCCTTGGCACCGCCGCTGGCCTCATACCCTTCCCTGGTGCTGAGGTTGGGGGTTTTCTGGAGGGAGGGAGAGGCTTGCTAGGCCCTCACTCCCTCTGGTGCACTTAGCCTGACCAGCCCTTCTCGCTGGCCTGCTTCCTCCCTCCCTAGTGGGGGAGGGGGACTCCTGCTCCCTCAACATCTGATACCACCAGAAGGGCACCCCAGCGCAGAGGGCCGACCCGATGCATGGCACCTGCCTCAACTCACTGTGCCTGAAGAGGTCACCATTGCTCTGGACAGCGAGGAGTTTGGCAGGCTCGGCTGAGGCTGCGGCGAGGACCTGCAGTATGCACCCCATCGGGGCACACATATCCTTTCAGTTAAAATAAGAAACACAAGGGTGGGGGATCCCTGTATACCCCAAGTGGCGTGGGGCCAACACACAAGGGCGAGCTTATTTGACATACTTGACCAGTGGGCTTTGACCAGCAGGCGCTGGACATGGCAAAACGCAAGCAGAAGTGGGGCGGTAAAGTGGGGGGGCACTTGGCCCTGGCAGTGAAAGAAAAAAATCTGGCGAGGGGAGTAAATAGACATGTTCAGTCTATTGCACACTGAACCCGAGCCAGTGCAGAGGGTAGGGGACACTGTGAGAGACATGGAGCAAGTTAAAAAACATAAAATAGACTGGAATTTTACTAACTGGCTCTATGGCTACCCATATATATGGCAGTGGTGCTGCAGATGCAGCCCGCCTGTGCCACGGCCTTGGTTAAATATAAAGACATAATTCACCGGGCTTTCCAGGAATTTTCAGGCACAGCTTGAGCCACGTACGATGAACACTTTTGTCTGTGTGCCGCCCATGACCCCTTGATTGGCGCAATCCCCAGTGGGAATTGTGGGTCCACATTGTGGTCCTATCAAAACCCACTTGGGGAGATTGCTCCAATAGTGGCAACATAATTGCAAGAAACGTAGCTGCCTCGGGCCGTGCCACTGGCGGCACCCCTGGTGTTCAAACACCCAGGGCATGCTATGAATATAATGCCTCTGGCAAGTGCTCCAAAATGGCCTTCAATTTTGCGCACAGCTATGGCGTCTGCAGTGCCAAGCATGGGGCTGTTGCTTGCCCCAGGGTCAACTCCACCACGGCGGGTGGGTGTTTTGGAGGTTCCGGGGGCAAAAGAAGAGGTAACACCCCTTTGGCCCCTGGAGCTGGAAAGGGGGCCAACGCCGATTAGGCTAGCCCCCTTGTTGAGGTTGCTGAAGGGCTACCATGACCGTGATGCAGCCACTTATCTGGCCTCAGGTTTTGCTGAGGGTTTCAGGATCCCTGCCCCACCCCCATCCATCCCCACAATGGTGCACAACTTGTGTTTGGTTGTGGGCATGGAGGAGGTGGTGTGCAAGAAGATCAAAAAGGACGTATGGGCTGGTTGGGTTCTAGGCCCCTACCCAGAGCCCCCCTCCCCCCAATTTGCAGGTTTCCCACTGGGTGTGGTACCTAAGAAAGCACCCGGGGAGTTTAGGCTGATCCACCATCTTTCCCATCCCAGAGGCGGGTCTGTTAATGATTCCATCCCAGCCCACCTTTGTTTGGTGAGGTATACCTCACTTGATGAGGTGGTCTGCATTTGCAGGCCAGTGGGAAAGGAGCCCTGATGGCAAAGGCTGATATAGAGTCAGCCTTCAGACTGCTACCGGACCATCCCAGGGATTTCTGCTTGCTGGGCTTTCAATTTGAGGGTGGATTTTATGTCGATTGGGCCCTTCCTATGGTCCTCTCGGTGTCCTGCTTGGCCTTTGAGAAATTCAGCACTTTTTTGGAGTTTTCCCTGTATGACAGAACTGGGTTGGGCAGTACCGCCCACCACCTTGATGATTCCTTATTTATTGGCATGGCAGGGACTGACCAGTGCTGGGTTTTGCTTACAGCCTTTCAGGACATGTGTGGGGAGCTAGGGGTCCCTTTAGCTCATGCAAAAACTGAGGGCCCCTCCTCCCTCCTAACCTACCTAGGGGTAGAGCTCGACTCGGTGGCGGCCTGCAGCCACCTGCCTGAGGACAAGCTTATCCGATTGGCTGAATTACTTGAGGTTAGCATTTGGGCAGAGAAACTTACCTTGAGGGAACTTCAGGTCCTGGTTGGCCATTTGAACTTCGCTTGCAGAGTGGTGGCACCAGGCAGACCATGCTTGAGGTGTTTCTGTGATGCCATGGTGGGCCTCAAGAGGACTCACCATCGCATCAGAATGTTGGGCACCATGCGTGAAGATTTAAGCATGTGGCTGGCCTTCCTGTCTGAATTTAATGGGGTGTCCTTTTAGCGGTCACACCGCCTCTTGGAGGCCGACTTACAGGTACACTCAGATGCAGCTGGTGGATATATACATGGCCATGGTTTCGGCCTGTACTGCTGAGGCCACTGGTGCTCTGCACCTTGGCCTGAGGACTGGCTGAGGGTTGGCATCACAGCTGACATGACTTTCCTGGAGGTCTTTCCAATTGCGGTGGCAGTCCAAATCTAGGCTAGGGATCTTGGAAACGCTACAGTGCGGTTCCAGTGTGACAACCAGGCTGTAGTCAGTGTGGTTAACCACCAAACATCACGGTCCCCGAGGGTCATAATTCTGGTCAAGGCGTTTGTCCTGCAGTGTTTAAAAATTAACACACTGTTTATTGCAGGACATGTCCCTGGGCTGCAGAGCAGTATCACAGATGCTCTATCTCATGGGTGAAGAGCGTTTTTGAGATCTGGTGCCTGCAGCTCGGAGGGAGCCCGACCCAATGCTGCAGTGGCTGTGGAACCTTGGGTCCTTCGGGCCCAAGGGATAATATGGTCAGCCCTCGCCCCTTCCACCAGAGCCAGCTACCGCTCTAAGGTCTGCAACTTTTGGGCCTTTCAGCAGGAGGTAGGGCTACCTGACATCCACCCAGTTCCAGATGAGCAGCTTGTAAGAGTCTTACTGTCCCTGTATGATGCCGGATTGGCAGCCAGATCCTTGGCAGTTTACGCTGCAGCCATCTTGTATTGGTCAAAGACATTGGGCTTCCCCGACCCAGCATCCAATTTTCAGATAAGGAAGTTGTTAGAAGGTTTCCGGAGGCCTGAGGCCAGATAAGCGAAAACCCATCATGCCAGCCATTATTAGCAGCTTATGCAGCCTTTTCCCTGTTCTTTGTTCCTCTCCATACGAGGCGGCCCTCTTCAAGGCCATGGCTACCCTCATATTCTTCAGAGCATTTTGAATGAGTGAGCTGCTCTGCTCCTTGACTTTTGATCTGTCCGGCAGGGCTATTGAGCTGGATGATGTGAACTTGGCAGCTGACATAGTGTGCCTGCACCTGCACAGGTCCAAGACGGACCAGCAAGCGCGAGGCACATTAATCACATTAAGGCGATCCACAGATCTACTTATTTGCCCTGTGAGAGCATTAAACAACTTCCTGCAGTTTCGAGGTGAGGCCTCGGGTCACCTGTTCCGACATAGGGATGATTCCCCCCTCACACTGTCTCAGTTCAGATCGGTGCTGTACAGGGCCTTGTCCATGCTGCGTCTGTCACCAGCAGAATATGGCTTGCATTCCATGTGGATTGGGGTGGCAACCACGGCAGCAAGCCTAGGGCTCCCTCTGTCCATCATACCGTGCATAGGCAAATGGCGCTCAGCGGTCTTTAAAGCCTATGTTAGGAAATGATGAGTGCAATAGGTGGGGTAGTCCTGTTTCCCGATTGGGCTTTTGTTCCTAGTTAACACTTTTCTGTTCTTTGACAGGTTTGTTTGGTTCTTGCCCAGCATCTGTGCTGATTTGTGGGCACTCCATTGCCTTTTGGGCCAGAAAGAGGGCGGCTTCCAGCACCTGCAGCACCCAGTTGGGGCTGGGCGGAGTGGCCAGTGTTCACTGGGTGGCTCATCGAGAGATGTGCTGGGGTCAGCTGCTGCCCACTATTTGCGAATTTCTTGCATCTCACCCACCCCACCAGTATTTAGTGGTGCACTTGGTTGAGAATGATCTGGGTCAAAGGTCCTCCATATTCTTGAGGCTGCAGGCCCGCAAGGAGTTTTGCAGACTGGTACAGTGGATTCCAGGCATAAGGATAGTCTGGTCCTGTATGCTGCCATGGTGTACCTGGAGGTCTGCCCGATCCCCAGCTAAGATTGACCAAGCTAGGCACAAATTGAATGCCTACCTGGGGAGGGTGGTAGTGGCCATGGGCGGCTCGATTATTTATCATCCAAAGATTAGGTTTGATGAGCCTGCCTTGTTCAGAGGTGATGGCGTGCATCTCAGTGTTGAGGGCACAGATTTGTTTCTTAGAGATCTGCAGCAGGGCTTGTGGGAGGCATTGCGGTTGGCAGCGGAAGGGGCCAAGCACTAGGCTGACCCCTTCGGTTGGCAGGCAGAGTGTGGGTCGGATAGGTAATGTCATTCGGTGTCCACCTGAGGCGGCACAGGCAGGAACTGGCTAGGCTGCCCATACTTTGCTTAACTGGCTCAGTGGGTGGCTAGGCCGGAGTCCCACCTGGACGTGCAAAGGCTGCCAAAAGGCAAGGCCTGGGTGAGCCAGCGCAGTCAGGCTGCCTCGCCTCTTGGGGCGGCAATGATAGGCCAGGTTGGTATGCACCAACTGCGGACTAGAGCCAGGTGGGACGCCCATTGGTCATCCAGACCACAGGGGGAGGTAGACCATTAGATCCGTTTCCTCCAAACAGGACCCGCACTACATTTTAGTAGCTCTGCTGCAAAAGTTGTAATTAATAGTTAATAAAGTGGCCCATTAGTACCAAAGCCTGGTCTCGTGTGCTTATTTCGGGGTTGGGGGTAATGCATATCTTTCTAAAAGTTTCTAAGTAGGCTGATGATATCCTATGAAAACATACTTGAGACTAACTACTGAGTAAACATGCATAGGTTTGGGTTACATGTCTCTTTCTCTTTCCTCTTCTTCAAAGAAACTGAAAATGTTTGTGTATGTTTTCCCCTGTATTTTTCAATTTAATTTCAGGCCCACCATTATTTATTTATTTTTTTTGCAAGGAGAGACAGAATGGGTTGCGTGGGTAGGGATCATGCAGGTGCTCTACTCTGTTTGTGTCATTTATCACCCAACATTTCAATAAAGCATAAACCACAGTGGCTTGGCTTAACTGGGTGATGGTTCACCTTTTCAACAAGAGTCAAGTAGCATGCTGTGTTTCCCAGGATGTACACTGCAAAGTGCATGGCTTTAGTAAAAGGGCCGCTCTCTCAACAACCCCAGTCGAGTCAAAACCAGATGAAATTCACTATACAAAACCTGGAGCTCAAGGTTCGTGGGTTAGCCTGCCACAATGCCTCCACATCTCAGGTTGGAACAATATATGGAGAAAAACAAAATCCAGCCTCTCCTAGTTGGGTTACTAACAGTGCAATCCGAAGGTTGGCCTGAACTGGGACAGCTGTCCCTGCAACAGCTCCGAGTGTCACAAACTAGCTGCTGTAAAGCAGTTGGTGCTGTCACAAAGGTGCTCTGGCAGTGTGCCCAGTGGCACACTGCCGGGGGGGGGGGCATTGGCCTTCCTGCCCACACCAGCAGTTCTCCTAATACCCACCCAAACATGTAAGTCAGCAGGAGAGGTGGAAGAAGTGGGTGGAATGGAGCAGGGAGGTGGCAAAACAAGGCAGGAAGGGACAAGAAAGGGGCAGATTGGGTCTGAGAAGAGGATGGATTTGGGAGCAGTAGCAGCTGCCAAATCCTAACCCTCTTCCTGGATCTGGCATCACTGCATTGGCGGGGGGGGGAGGATTTCCCTGTCAATAAATTAGAAGAACCGCAACTTCTTTCTTAGCTAATGAAGACAACTCCTTTCTTAGCTAGTTGCTTGACCTTGGGGAGACATCCAACAGGCTCGTTGCCTGTGCTGGACACAGCAGTACCTTTTTCAGTGCCACTGCATTGTGGTGCAGGCAGTTCGGTTAGGATTAGATGGTGAGGGTGCAGCGCTATATTTACTTGAAAGAACGTCCAAATGAACTCAATGAAACCTACTTCTGAGTAGACATGCCTAAGATTGCACTGTCAGAGATCCTCTTTATAGTCCATCATAGTCCGTATCTCAATAAATGAGGGAACAGGGAGTAAGGCCACATTGGCTGATTAGTTTAATTGCGGAGAATTACACAAGACAAAGTGATCATGACATGCTGTTCTCAATCTCTCATCAGTTGGGTTATGTTAGGAAAAAAGAGAGAATGCTCTTTAAGGCAGAGCTAATGTCTCAAGTAGACGGCATTCCAGGGATGGCCCGATTGGTTTTGATAGTTGCTAAGATCCAGATAGCATGAAATATTTGACAGGCAGCCCTGCGAACAGTATTAAAAGCTTCCAACCATGCACAGCTTAAAACTGTCTGCAGAGCAACTTCCTCTGTTGTGTTCTTACTGAAACATTTTCACAGATCAGAACAACATGAATTCAACTAATGGCACAGCAAACTCAAGGACTACAAGAGCTACTAATTTCACAGTGCCTTGGATTTCTCTGGTGATTTTCAGCCTTTGCCGTTGGTAGTTGTTCAAAACATTAGGGAATCTGGCTTCAGAAACCAGAGTATGGAAAGAATTAATAGATTTAAGTGAAACAGAAGCTGTGTGTTATTCCACAGAATAACAGTGGGTTATTCAAGCCATAACAGGTCTGTGCGATAGAGAGTCCTTCAAGTAGTACTTCTTGGGTGTATGACTGCCTCCACAAGTTATCTGAAGCTGTGATTCTCACACTATGAGATAGAACACCCACATATGCTATGAGCAAGTGTTAAGGTGTTGTGAGCAGTGGTGTCATTCAAATGATTTAGGAACAGGAACTCACTTTTGATTGGCACTTGTCGGGAACCCGGAACAAGCCACGGAGGCTGTTAGGATCTGGAATGCCCATTCTGGTCTGTTCCCCCTGAATGACATCACTGGTTGTGAGAAATGTATTAAATCACCCATGAGCCCAATGTACCCACTCATAAAAGAGGTTGCTTAGTACAGCTCTGCATGGCGAAGGGCCCAATTGTGAAGCCCTTATCGCCAGTGGTACATGTGTACCACCAGAGCTAAGGGTAGTGAATATGCTGTAAAGCATGTTTGCGGCCCTGGGAGAGGAGGGAAGGGAGGCATGTTTTAGCCAGTGGTTCAGGATTGAGCCCTTAGTATCTGAGAGGAAAGGCTGCAGTGATGGACCACATGCTTAGTATGCAGAAGTTCATAGGTTCAGGCCTGCTGCACAGGTCTGAGAAAGAGCCATCTGAAACTTTGTTAAAAGCCACTGTTAAAACCATTGTTTAATGGAAAGTTGGATCTAATTCTATCCAACTTTCCAGCACTGATGCAGCCATGCCAATGGGATATGCACTGCATCTTGTGGTGGATGAGGACAATGAAGGCCTCTTCAAGGTAAAGGAACATTTTTTCCCTTACCTTGGGGATGCATTGTGGCTGAATTGGCACCGGAAGGATTCGGCCTGTCAAGGTCCCCGGGGTTCTGGCATGACCCCCTGGGTCTGAAATGGAGTTAGACCCAGGCCTGGCTATTCCTTTGTTCACAGCAGGGCCCTATGTCTAGACCAGTGTTATTCAAACTGTGGGTCGGGACCCACTTAGTGGGTCACAACCTGATGTCAGGTGGGTTGCAGAAAGCTGGGAGCAGCCATCTTGGAAACTGCAGACCTCACTCTTGTGATATTCCTTTTGTGAGTGTTAACAGTTTGAATTTTCAAGTGAGGGTGTTTTTTAAAAGCGTTTTTAGTTCAGTGCTTTTACATAATATTTTGACCTCTGCTTGCTTTCTGTCAGGGATGTTTCATGGTTGTGTAATTGCTGCAGTCCAAGAATGCCAGTTTACATTTCAGGAGCGTCATTTTATTATGTTACAATGGCAGCACTTCCTGCTTGATGAAGTCACTTTCTGCCACTATATCACTTCCAAATTAATGACATCACTTCCGGTGTGTCCCAACACACGTTCCATTGTAAAAGTGGGTCCCGGCCTAAAAAGTGTGAATACCACTGATCTAGACAATACTAAGCAGGATAGGCCAATGGTGTACTGTACAGAAGACTCATCCAATGCACTGAACTACTCCTGCTCCAGCTGCAAGGAGCTTGCATGTTGGGGCCTAGATTCCTTCTTGCGCATGAAAGCCTAATGCAGTGGTTCTCAAATTTCTTACCATCGGGACCCACCCAAAAAAAGTCTCACTTTACTAGCTGCTTAAGCCTCTGTGGCTATAATAGTGGTTGGGCAGCAGGGCTCCCCCCCCTCGAGTACCAAGTTGTTTAACCCTTGATGCACACTGACAAGGCAGATTAAGCTGTTTTGTGACCCACCCAAAATTGAGTTGTGATGCACCTGTGGGCCACAGACCCACAGTTTGAGAACCACAGAGGAGAAAGTGAGATGGAAAATAAGCCAGGATAGCAACTTGCCTTTCTCCCCGCAGCACCTTCTGCTTGCAACCCACTTCTCACCATGGCAACTTCCCATTCCCCTCACACAAAGCCTCCATCTTGTGCTCTCGGTGCACATGGAATAGATTGGCCATAGCCCATATTAACTACCTGTACCAATTCTAAGTGACACAACTTTGGTGTCTGTAAATAACAGCTCCTGTACAGTATAGGAATGTGTTGTTAACTTTATGGCCAGCATATTTTATTAATGCCATGTTCTTGACCTTAACCACTGCTATTGCCACCACCTAAAGTTCTTTTATGACTGCTGTGGTTTTGTAACCAGCAGGAAAACTGTTTCATCAACTCATTTAGCTCCATGCAGCCTTTTTGTAGGATGGTTACTTACTTTGTCCTTGAGCTGAATTCTCTCTCACAGACATGCTGACATATTCCATGCAAAGAGTGCCCAGATGGTAGTTTACAGCCGAAAGAGTGGATTTCTGTAGAAGTTAGGGTTATGGTCAAATTGGAGAGATTATCTTTGTTTCAACAGATTCATTGCATTTTTAAGTTGGGGCCACATGTCAAGAGTGCAGTGGCTTGCAGGTCATCATGTAAACCTAAGTTATCATAAGGAGGGCTGGCTTCTGTTTTCCACAGAACTTAACTGTGTCAATGCAAACAACAGATCATGTGGTTAAATGGCTTCCTGACATTACCAGTCTGCCAGTGGGCAATTGTATGACGGGCAGCCCAATCCTAACCTGTGTTGGAGCAGGCTGGCTGGCTGGCCTGTGCTATATTCAACGCAGGCTGGGAGGCCGCTAGAGCTCACCTTGGGGTAAGGGGACGTTTTCTTCTTATCCTGGGGTAAACCCTAGCCAGCCCTAGAAATCACTGGTGCAAATCTGAATGGCTCAGATTGGGGCTGAGTGGCCAGGGATGGGAGTTAGGATCATGGCTAAGTGCCACCCACCTGCCCATAGGGGGTGCATTCCCTCCACCCTTTCCTGCCCCATTCCGCCTCCCACCTTCCTCCCATCCTCCCCAAGCCAAACTCGGCTGGTGCAGATTCAGCTTACCTGGGTGGCCCAGCAATGGTCCCTGTGGTCCCTGTGCCGGCCCAGCTCCTCCTTGTACTGGCGCAAACGCACCTTATGGCATGTTTGCAATAGCAGTGGGGTGGTAAATGCGACATGCACCAGCCCAAAGGCACTTTGGGATTATGCCCTGAGGCTGCTTTCCTATACGCGTTTACTTGGGATTAAGTCTCATTGAACTCAATGGGGCTTAGTTCGGAGGAGATATTCATGGGATTATGCTATCTCCTTCAACTGGTAGCACACTTGCCCTGCCTACTGAAGTTCTTGGGTTCAGTTTGGCATCTCCAGGTGGGATTGTAGGCAAAGACTCCCAGCTGAAATCCATCTTTTTTTTTTTTTTTTGGCAGTCAAGACAGTCTGGGCCTGGTATGGGAAAAAGCTCCAAATTGTAGCAATCAAGGAACAGCGAAGAAAGCCTTGCTGAAATGGACAAACCGACATTTTTTGGTTTTTGAAAAATGGGGTTTATCACTCTGAATTTGGAGGAGAAAACTCTCACATTGATTGCATTTTGCATGACACACACATTGTCATCAGCTAAGAATAGAAATAAAATGAACACTTTCTGTTATTTTGAATTTGCTGGACATGATTTTTTAAAATCACGCTTAACGCTCACTGCAAAAAAAAAAGAATCATGAGATGCCAATCAATCTAAGGGTTCAATCCAAGGTATGCCCTAGGACTGATGCTAGCCACTTGCTTTGGCCCTGCACACATAGCGCTGGTGCGAGAGCACCGTCCTGGACCCCTGTGCCAGCTCTGCATCCGCAGGGCCACGTCTGACAGCAGGGTCGGCCCCGCAGTGCCAGGAAAAGCTGGCATTGCGCCACTCCTGCACCAGCCCTGTTCCAGCACAGTTAGTACTGCACCCTAAAGCACTCACAGTGCAATCCACACCTCGACAAACTGCAGCGCAGCAACTGCTGTGCCAGCCTGGGGTGTCACAAATGTGTCATAAAGCACGACTGAAGCATCCTGAGGTTAAGCAGCGCCAGTGGGGAGGCCTGTGCTGTCCTGCCAGCACTGCATCACAGAGCAGCACTTGAAGGAGCAGGTAAGGTCCTGCCAGGTGGTGCAGGGGTGGGCAAGGGAGGAGAGGGCAGAGCGGGGCAGAGAGAGGGTGTCATGAGGTGGGGAGGTTCAGATCCAGGGGGTGGGATCAACATGCTGGCATATACTGAATCCTATTCCCTTTCCTGGACTTGAAAGCCTGACACAGGGATTCTCAGAATTGCATCAGCAATTTAGCTGGCACAGATGTGAGTAATCCCATTGCACTGGCTGGGCTCGACCCGGGGTAAGGGGACAAATATCCCTCCCCTTTCTTGAGATGATCATCCTATTCCTAGCCAGCATCAGGAGATACTCTTGGAGGATTTCCTGCTACAGGCAGGGGGTTGGACTAGATGACCTTGTAGGTCTCTTCCAACTCTATGACTCTATGATAGATTTCAGCATGGGTCATGTGGCCTCACTGTGCTGGCGCTGGTTAGGATTGGGCTGTCCTATTTGAAATTTTGAGGAGAAAATGCTGCATTTGAATTTTTCAATCAATCAATCAATCAATCAATCAATCAATCAATCAATCAATCAATCA
>JAJKFI010000035.1:9037804-9077222 GCA_029204185.1 Lerista edwardsae | reverse complement strand
TATCTATCTATCTATCTATCTATCTATCTATCTATCTATCTATCTATCTATCTATGGAATGGAGCACATGCACAATGACACAATTGTTTGTGCTAATCTCATTCAACTCTCTCAAACTAGGCCTAGGTCCTCATACCGAAGAAAGGACCTAAATGTTCATTTCCTTTCCACCCAGGGGCAAGTGGAAGGCTTACTTGTCACTTGCCAACTTAGAAAAATGATACTTATTTTGAGGCTGATTGATGGCCATGACAGACATCTCTCTGTTGATCCATCCATGAAAATGGTTGGCCTCTAGCATGGCAAAGCACTGTGCTGACTTCCAAAGGAGCTATTTAAGTTGGAAGAAATAAGAATGTAGTGTAAGCGGTTCATAAAATTCCTATTAAGAATCAGACCTGACACTTGGTTAAAATTTAGCTTGCTCGTGGAATTCTATTTGCTGTAGTTAAAAACACATTAATTATTAGTACCCTCTCAAGCATGACTACAGTGCATGGTATATAGCTTCCAAAATGTCCTGTGACAATAATTCTAAGCATTTTTCTTGTCCACTTGGCTGAGGGATCAGAAACTTTGCTTAGGCCTTGCAAGCAATTTAGACCCTGTAATGCACCCATTGTCAACTTGAAAATGTACAGCCCTATCCTATGGTCAGATCAAACTGGCCACCACTTGAACATCTGCTTCTACCCTGGGAGGTGGAAGGTGCAGAATCAGCAAAGAGAGAGAGTAGCACATTGAAACATTAGGGGTGTAGCTAAAGAAGTGCAGGGGGTGCAATTGCACTGGGCAACAATCTTTAGGAAGGCAGCAAGGTGAGCTTGACACTAGTGGCCAAAATGGTGAAAATCTTGGTATGGATGAGTAATGTTGTTGTTCAGCTGCTAAGTCGTGTCCGACTCTTTGCAACCCCATGGACCACAGCATGCCAGGCCTCCCTGTCCTCCACTAGCTTCCGGAGTTCACCCAATTTCATGTTCATTGCTTCGGTGACACTATCTAACCATCTCATCCTCTGCCGCCCCCTTCTCCTTTTGCCTTCCATCTTTCCCAGCATGAGGGTCTTTTCTAAAGAGTCCTCTCTTCTCATGAGGTGGCCAAAGTACTTGAGCTTCAGCTTCAGAATTTGTCCTTCCAGGGAGCAATCAGGTTTGACTTCCTGGAGGATTGACCGATTGGATCTCCTTGCAGTTCTGGGGACTCTTAAGAGTCTTCTCCAGCACCATAATTCGAAGGATGAGTAATACCAGCATGCTATATATCACTGGAAAAGTAATGCGGAATGCAATGAAACAAACCCGAGTGTAATATCTTTACTCTATCAAAAGTTATGTCCCCTCCAAAAAAAAGTCAGAAAATGGAAATATAATATGCATGTAAAAATTGTTAAAATCATGATTTGTAGGAATAATACTGCCATGTTATATATAATTTGACGTGGAATTTCATGCAAAATTCAATGAAACAAACCAGAGTATAATATCTCCATTCTATCAAGAGATATGGCCAAAAAAGCCAATAAAATAAAAATGCAACTGTGACATCACTTCTGTTGGAAATAGTTTTGTCCCCGCAGTAGCCGGGGGGAAGCGTGCCCACGGCGCAAAGCTACAGTTCAAGGCTTACTCCCACCTCAGGAATGTGGAGGAGGTTGTAAAAGGAAGTTGCAGACACAGAAGCTTCAAAGTAGAAGAGTTTGTATTTGAGCAATAAACAGCCCAAGGTATTTACAGAAAGAAAAATTTGTAGCAGGTCAAAGATTACTCGCAGGGAACTTGATTGCAAAGGTATATGCAGCACACTTCACATCGTCAGTGGTGCAAGATACAAATTGGACAGAATGCTCCGCAGCAACCAGTCCTTCTCAGAACACAAATGGTATGGTGTATGGTTAGCTTTATACAAATATGCAGCCTATCGCTGCTCTGTTGCTGAGGGGTGTGGTGGCAGATTACTGCCCTTTTGCACACGTCTCCACTCTACCAGGTGTGGGCACTTAGGAGTCACGAGTGGAGTGACTTGCACTTTACCTCAGCTTGCAGGCCTGCTTGCCATGAGGGCAAACTTTGGTTCAGGCCTGTGCCTGTAGCTAGCAAGACCAGAAGCTCCACACTGCATCAATACGTGACAACTTCCTCTTGTGATGTCACTTCCAGGGCAACATTTTGTCCTCTGCTTCGGGCTATACTTTCATTAGCTATGCCCCTGGTAACATTAAATTTGAATACATTGGCATGTTATGAAAACACCAATTTGAGAAACAATGATGGCTGTGTGCAACAACTTACAATTCAATACTTGAACCAATTATTCATTGTTAAAAGGAAAGAGGGCCTTAAATATTCCTTTTTAAAAATTCTGTAGCACGGTAACTCACCAGAACCAAACTAGACTTAAAAATGAACAAAACACGCAACAAAAAGACAGACCAGAATCCGTAGAAACCATGTTTCCAACTTCCAGTCTATACATTTTTGAAATTCTCTCTGGCCCTACTAGCTGGCCACTTTTCTATGGTGAATGGATGTCATGGCCCCTATCTCAGAGCAATGGGCCTGATGACAGTGACATCATTCACTGGCGCCAGCAACCAGAACACTGCTGGCACCAGGATCCGGAACGCCGCAGGGACGGATGGGTGAGCTGTAGCTCCCCGCCCCCTTGCAGAGCCCAGCAACGCCTCCCTGCACCCGGAAGAGCTATCTTACAGAGCTATCCAGGTGCAGGGGCAGACGGGAGGACAAAAACAGCGCGCGGAGTCTGCCGCGCGCTGCTGCTCCGTTCCCGCTCTCCCCGGAACTACCGGAACTACGCCTCTGCCTGATGATATGGAAGATGTGTGGGTACAAGAACCATCCCTAAGGGATGGGAGTTCCAGGGCTCAGCAAGGCCAGCCTTAAATCAATGTGACCAATGTCATGGCATTAGGCCCCGTGCTTTGGGGGGCACCACACCAGGGCAGAGAGCATATTGCTTGCTGCTGCAGCTGGGATCTCTATGGGCTGTAGGTCAGTGGTGCGAGCAGAGCAGCTTTACCATGGACCCTCCCACCTGCCCCTGCCTCTAAACTGCACAAAATGGGCCTCCTGGAAGCAGTTAGTGGTTATGTCGTCATATCACCAACCACTATCTCTAGGTCACTGACTCTGAGCTCCTCAGTAGTTCAGGAGAGTCCTCCGATGCTACCATACCACATCCAGAGAGAGGAGAGAGATTTCACTAAAGTCAGCACCTGAGCAATAGGACATAGCCCCTTTAAGTCCACACAATTTTTCCACAGAGGGGTGGCTCCAGAGGCACCTATTAGAAGCACTATTGAAGCTCTCAGGCAGCTCTAAGCCATAACTAAAAAAACATGTTCTACATTTGAAGCCCTGAGTTGGTTCATTACCTGTTTGTAAATCAGCACCACACTGAGTTCACCATAGTCCTGCTTTCTGGTTAGCTGCTCTAACTCCCCAATGAACTTCCGGTGGACCCCACCCTTGGATACCCAAGACCTTAACTGCATAGTATCCTTCTTGCACCCACTGTGGAAATTGCAGAGGGGAAGTTCACAGTGAGTATTTTAAACTTCTTTTCTTTTCCTTTCCTTGAAGCAGACTCCAATACAAATAGAAAAGGACCTGCTCCATTAGAATAGCTGTAGGAATTTTGAGAAACATGTAGAGACTACCAGCAGTATAGGTGAAATTTCTCAGGGGATAGGGTCACAGACTAATTCTACAATTCAGTCAGCAGCACAGAACACACACACACACACACTCTCTCTTTCTCTCCCCTCAGAAATGTTGCTTGCTTCACCAAAACTCTTTTGGTTGTCTTTGAAATGCTTCAGCCATTTCATATGAAGACGAAGCTTCAGGCAAAATTTCAGCGCAGAGCTGAGTTGATGCCTTCCCCAACCACCTTCAGAAATTTTGCTATGGAAACATCTTGGGGTTCCCTTGGGATTCCTTACTCATATGTCCGTGGAAAAGGAACCATTGCTGGCATTGTGTGAAACTTGGGTATTGCATATAGAATGACTAGGTATTCTATAGAAACTTCAAGGTGATGTATAAAATAAAATCATCTATTTACATGTCCTGGGTATTCTGTAGATTACTGAGTTTATTACTGGCATTGTGTGACGCTAAGGTATTGTACTGAATACTTCACCAAAAACATGCTAGACATTCAATAGCAGTGCGTCCCAAATGTTTAGTATTCGGACCCATGTTTGAAATGACAATCTGTTGTGACCTCCTAGATGAGAGAGAGATTTAGAATAAAATAATATTTTTATATATTATTAATAATAAATGGCTAATTAATAATAATTGGGATCCTTGCTAAACTCCCAAACCTTTAGTCATTCCTGGATACCCTGGAAGCTGAACTGGAGAGAAAGATATACAGTTAGGGATTTTCAGTCAGAAGAGGCTGGGTTCAAACATGATCTACCACATGCAAATTACTAGAGAAAATAGGAAAATGTGACATTTTAATTTGGGGGTATGAAGATTGCCTCATACCAGGGGTCAGCATTCCAGCTAATGATTATCTTCTGCAAACCAGACAAGGGTGCTTGCAAATATTTTTTTAAAAAATATATATCTCAAAAACTTCTTGCGGTCCACCAAAACATGGCTCACAACCCACTGGTGGGTCCTGACACACAGTTTGGGAAACACTGTTCTGTAGGATACCTACCTGTTTTAATAAAATCCCTAGGTAAAGTATATAAGGCCAGAAGTGTATATAAGGTCAGAAGAATGAAATGAGAGTTTTTTTATATGTTGCCAAAAAAAAAAAAAAAAGGTGCTAGGCATTCTGCATAATACCTTCATTTCACACAATGCCAATAACATCTCCCAAATTCACTGGAAATTTAGCTTTAGGCAAATTAGTGAGATCATCCCAGTTGAAACCTATTGGTACAATCTTATAGACAAATATTAGTACCCTATTTGTACCCTTTGGAGTTTGCTCCCCCTCTTTTTTTTTTCCAGTGGGAAAAAAAGATATTGTGCTGGTATAAGAGCCTTGATCGTATCAGAGCTGCACAGCTAGAGGACACTATTTGAGATACAAGCAACACAATCCTATCCCTGTTCACCTATAAGCCCACTGAGCTCAATGGAGCTTATACCCAAGATTGCCATACTGAACACTCTGCCTTGTCATGTACCCTTTCTGGTTTGGATACTGTTTCACACATCCCAGTCCAGACACATACAAATCTGCCTCCCCCCAACAGTTTAGCTGCCTGTCATGCTTGTGTACTTCCAAAGCTTTCATGAACATGGGGCATTCTTTGCATGGACTGTGAACATCCAGGGATGGAGGACTTCATGCTATTCAGATGAGTGTGGGGGCAACTGCAAAGGCAGTGGCCATCAAGTGATTACCAGCACATGTGCAAGGAATCTTACAGCCCAATCCTAACCTGCGCTGGAATAGGCAGGCCAGCTATGCTGTGCTGCATCCTAATCTCACCTGTGCTGCATCCTAACCACATAAGAAGGCAGCAACAGCTCAGCAGGAAATTTTCCCCTTGCCCCAGGGTAAGCCCCAGCTAGCCCTGTGGGGCTGCTTGAATCTGTGCCAGCAAAATAGCAGGCACAAGTCCATGCATCCAGGAGTGGCTTGAATCAAGGCCACCCAGCCCAGGGATGGGGGTTAGGATACAGCCCAACAGCCATGTCTCATCTCTACTGCCTCTCCGCCAATCGCGCCTCCCCATTACGCCTCCTGCCTGTTTCCGGCATGCCCTTGATGCTGCCCTGTGCTGGCAGAACTCAGTCAGCGCACAGCTGGCACAGCTGACAGGCCCAGCAGTACACATGTGCTGGCTCTGCTGCTTGTGCCAGCCCAGCAACCGAATCCGCGGTGCAGATGCCTTATGGCATGTTTGCGACAGCGCTGGTCTGGCACAACACCAAGATAGGATTATGCCCTTAATAGGCTACTGGAGGCAAAGAGCCGTAATTCTCTCTCCTGGCAAGGGTCTAAATCCATTAGGCTAACAAAGAGCAGTGCAAAATGCTCCTGAGAATATAGACAGCGTTCTTGAAAAGATGCTCCCAACTATGTATCTCAATATGCTGCTTTTACCAAGGGAGAGAATTGGTGGGTTGCACAGACACCAAAGTGCGGTTGCTTAAAATTATAGTTGGCACACTATCTGGAGAAAGGAAATGGAATATGAAACTCATTGTCATGTGATCTAATGGGTTAGCTTTCCTAGTGGTATCTTTACCACTGTAGTTCAGTTATCTTTTCTGTACCCCGTCAAGAAAATCAGGGCGATTCAAATGAACACAGGAAGCTGCCTCATATTCTGAGCCAGACTATTGGTCCATCTTGATGTGTCTCTGCTGATTGGCAGCTGCTTTTCACCTTTCCAAACAGCAGTCTTCCCAACCTTACCTGGAGATGCTGGGACTTGAACCTGGGACCCTCAAACAGGGTGGTCTCCCACTGAGACAGGCAGCAGGCAAGGAAGTGGCATATTT
The DNA here is from genome assembly GCA_029204185.1 of Lerista edwardsae. Lineage (NCBI taxonomy): Eukaryota > Metazoa > Chordata > Lepidosauria > Squamata > Scincidae > Lerista > Lerista edwardsae. Next base: position 9,070,719 of record JAJKFI010000035.1, on the reverse strand, counting down.
CAGCTCCTACATACTGTACATCACAGCAAAGAGACAAGGATGGACGGAGGGCCTGAAGAGGGAGAAAACAAAGATATGCGCATTCCTTTCTTTTTGGTGCTGTGGGTATTTCCATTTTTTCCAAAAAGTCTGTGGCTTCATATATTTGGGACACTGCTGATATGCCAAAGTAGATATGTGAGATCAAAAGTAGAAATGTGCCTAAGTTTTTGCAATACTCTCCTCTCCTCTTGCCTGCCCTGAAATATCAAGCTGTTGGAGTGTTGCAATCAAACTCTCAAAAACCTCAAGGATTTCTAAGGGTTTGATGGAACACTTTAAGAACTTGATTTAGCAGCAGCTCTCACTCCCCTGTTATCCCCTCTCCTTTCCCAAAGCCAAGAATTACTTATCTTGGAGCAAAGGGAAGAAAGAGGAAAGAAAAAAGGGGGGACACTGCCTCTATTTGTAGCTGAGCCTCCTAAGGTTTCAAGCCTAACAAAGATCTAATGCCTTCCGCTCTAGTTCACTGGCATAGCTAATGAATGTGTAGCCCAGTAGAGAGGGCAAAATGATGCCCTGGAAGTAACATTACAACAGGAAGCGACACCACAGTTTTAGTTCATTTTCTTGGGCTTTTTTTTATAGAATAACATTTGATAGAATGAAGATATGACACTCCAATTTGTTTCATTGCATTCTGTCTTAAATTCCACATTGAATTGTATACAACATGATGGTATTATTCATACATACCAACGTTTTCACAATTTTGGCCACTAGTGTCAAGCTCAGCTTGTTGCCCCCCTAAAGTTTGTTGCCCGGTGCAATTGCACCCCCCTGCACTTCTTTAGGTATGCGCCTGCTCCAGTTGCAGTTGGAGAGGCCATGTGCGCTCCCCCAACTCATGCTCGAAGGCCTCTTTGCCTGACTGAAGTTGGGTCTGCCTTATTCAAGAGAGAGGACTTTGCCTTTGAGTTCCTCCTTGCAAATATTTACTCCCTCCCTCCCTCCCTCCCTGAGCTACTTGGGAACTGTATGGGGAATCTGCCATTTTCCTAAGCAAGAGTCACGGACAGTGGAAGGCCCCATGTGGGTACTGTTAAAGCTAGAGGACATGTGCCTGATCAATATCTGAACAAGGATTATCAGGAACACCATGCAAACTGCTGTGATCTGTCTAAGGAGGAGGAGAGTCTAGCAATGTTTTGGCTGTAAAAACAGACATTAGGATCCAGACACTGGTCTTTCAGCAGGATAGATCCCTCCTGCTAATGCTTTGTCATTGGGCATGTTCTGGAGGGAACTGCTCTCTGTCTAATCTGGAATGGACCCTGATAACTGCTACTCTTAGAAATAAGTCTGTTGCATGATGATGAGATATTGGAGCAGAGCAGTTGTTTTGGTGATTCAAAATGATCCCCTCTCTAAGACATTAGAATGTCCTGACACCTTATGGTAGCCAACAGGGCCCTGATTAATTGGATGTGATTACCATTGCTGATGGTATCAAGTCTCCCCTGCTTGGGTGATGATCAAATTAACAGGTCTTTTTCAGTTCGACTGTGACAGAGCAGCAAAAACTTTCTAAGTTGAGAAGCTGGAAACGGGAAGGATGGAGTGGCAAGAGCATGGCTGCCATCCAAAGCAATAGCCAGCATCTCCTCTTCCTGTAGCTTCCAGGAAAATAAACTGTTTTGTGACATCATCATGGTTGCACTTGTGCATCTCCTCTTTAAGGACTCTGTTTAAGTTGGTAAAGGAATTCAGAGTGCCATTATAGCAGGGGTTCCCAAACCGTGGGCTGGAACCTACCAGTGGGTCAGGAGCCAATCTCAGGTGGGTCACGAAGCACCTAGAGCAGCCATGTTGAAAATATGGGAAGATGGGATGCTGGAAAGGGGGAAGGCTGTGTGGTTGTTTTGCTTGTGTCAAGGGTGTAAATAGGCTTTTTTTTCCTTTCTGATTCACTTTGCTATTGGAAAATGGCTGAGAAACAACCCAACTTACTGCTGCATTCTCAGGAAAGCAGCAGGCTCTGGTGTCACAGTGATGACACTTCCAGCCATGACATCACTTCCTGTGAGTCCTAGACAGATTAGTATTCAAAAAAGTGGGTCCTGGTGCTAAAACGTTTGAGAACCACTGCATTACAGCATATCACTAATATGCTCATATTACTTTACAGCATATCACTGCATTGCATTACACTACATTACAGTACAGCATATCACTAATATACCTTATAAGGAGGGGGTGCAGGACTGCTGCTTTCATCAGAAGGCCTGTGTCTGTGCCTGTGCCTGTTTTTCCAGAACCGGATGTTGAGCGCATATGCAGAAACTTCTTGCCGTGCTGGCCTAACGTTACCTTCACACTGGACAAGGAATGGACACCTGTATGTGCACTGCTTTCTCCTGGTAACTTAAAACTTTTGCCAGTCACATTCTCCTCACAAGGAATGGCCCTATAATGCTGGCCTTGGAAATTCCTACTGCTTAATCATATGGGAGAGTGATTCAGGCCCAAGCCCTAACCAACGTTCCAGCATTGACATAGCTGTGCCAATGGGGCATGTGCTGCATCCTGCAGTTGGGGGGCGGGGAACAGTCTCCTAGGTCTCCTTGTTCCTGGGAGCTGCATTGTCCTTTTACCCCCATGCTGGAAAGTTGGTTAGGATTGCACCCTCAGTGTCATTTTATAGCATGAAGGTTCAACTTCCAGCCTCCAGCCCAGCTTAGCTTGACGTCGACCGAACTCCAGGAATATGAAAAGCCCAGTTGAGTGCTGAATAAACACAGTTTCTCTAATATAAACTGCCTCCCTTCCTCCAATGAAAAGTATTCCCTGCCCCTGGGATACTGTTGCTAACTTTATTACCAACATACAGCTCCTGGGCTACTAAATTATCAGTGTTATTAGTCGAAAGCAGCCCAAGGTAAATTGCACTTGAATATTATGGGAAATATTTGTTCTTGAGCTCCCTGTTCATTTCTGTGGCTCAAACTTTCCAAAGCATGATTCATGGGCCTCTAAGATGTTGTTGTACGTGTTGGGTTGTTTACTCGCACTGGAATACGTTTCCCAGGAGGAAAAGGGGGGAACCACAAAGTCCAATTAAATATACTGTTATAACCTAAATTGTATTCTGCTGGAGAAACAAATATTTGCAGCAAGGTGCAGCTTCCAGACCTCTCCGGAGGGAACAGAGCAGATCTTGATGCAAAGGCCTCTTTTGGTCTTTGTATGAAGCAAATGCTAATTTCAGGGTTGGCACCAACATTTCATGGGATGTGCAGTGCAGATCATGGTGTCTCCTCCCACTCTCAGGAGAAACATCCAAGTACGTTCATTGATGCCAAATGAATTTCTATGCAGGTTGACTCTCTTATCCAGACTGCTTGGGATGGGAAGGCATCCGGATTTTGGAAAAATTGCAAGAATATAATAAGAAATGCTTCCTCTAGCTCTTTTCTCTGGGACCCATTATGGTGTCTGCTGGCCTCTTTGACACTTTTCAACAATTGCATAGATCATAGAGCAGAGGATAGAACCTACAGCCCGTACAGGGGAATGAGCACAAGACCTTCTGGTGTTCACACCACAGTAAAAAAAAGTATTGGACAACAATGTCTGGATTTCAGAATAGTCTGGATTTTGGATGTCCAGATAAGGGATCATCTACCTGCACAACAAATGAGGTTGCGTAGGTGGTTTCTGAACATCCCTGCAACAATTCCTAGCAAATGAGCAAGCAGACCAACAGAGCTTTACACCCAGGTATTGTGGCTTTTGCTGGATTGTCAATAGTTCTCATGCCCTTTGTCTACCTCCTCATTTTAAAGGTACATATCTAGTTGTCTGTACAAAGCTGCAGCTAGTGGCATGGCTATGGGGAGGGTTAACGCTAAGTGTTTCAGAAGCCTGAGCTCCTGTATAACATGTCCCCGCCCCCTCTCCTCCAGAGCCATTCGTGGCTTAGACAGCTGGTTTGGAGGCTTTGCTCTTTGAGCCGTGAATGGCTCTGAAGTCAAGTGGGAGGGGCCGCATTACACAGCTCAGGCTCCTAGAACACTTAGCATTTTGCCCCCTGTAGGAACGCCACTGGCTGTAGCCCATTGGTCCATTCGGCCCAATATTGTCTACAATGATTAGCAGTGACTTTCCAGAGGTTTAGGCATTTAGGTAGGGTTCAGAATTATTTCCTGACAGGACAGGCTAAAAAATGTTTTGCAGCAACTGGTGACAGTCAGATCCTGGGTATGGGGTGGGTGGGGGTGTGGGTGGGTGGGTGTTGTTTCCTGGGGCGAGAGCATGCCCAGATGTTCATGTGATTAGCGCAAGTCAAACAGATCAGCAGTTTGTTGCTAGTCATGACTGAGCAGGAAACTGAAGATTTGCCAAAGGCTTTAAACCTGTCCATATTGGTAAGAAACTGAAGAATGTATCTTCTTATATTTATTCAGCATTAAGTTTGCTTTGATAATGTGTTATCACTCTCTATTCTATATTCCAGAATTCCTCAATTAAGGCAAATTTGGGCCTTGATGGCTTGTCAAAATCAGTAGGTGATTTTTTTTCTCCATTTACTTTCATGGATCTGGATTCAACAACCAGATTTGAACTGCTGTCGCTTCATTGTGACAGTTGTACATTGAACAAGTGCAATATAGACAACTGGAATTACCTTCGGTTATCTGATTGTTTTTTGAAGCAATTCCTAAATACATCAGTGATATGCTTGTCTTCCTGATTATCATCTCTTTTCCCAAGCTGACAAAAAATCTACCTCATGCCACGTTCCAGGAGAGCAACGCAGGGAGAGGTGATGTAAAAATTAGTCATTTCCTTCATTTTCTAAGCATTTGGAAAAAGTCTATCATGGAGCATAAAGGCATGAGGAATCACCAACACAGTAGAGGGGGCTCTTAATATAAGTTTAATCAGGATGATGCCTTAAGTAGCCTATTTAATCATTGTCATCAACATCATCAGAGTGATTGAAATCTTCATTACTTTGCCAGTTGATTATCTGGCGGTACTATTTCCCACACCAGAGAACTTGTTCATTTGTCAAAGAGGGCTGGAGAAAATGCCTTTCTAGGGCAACTCTGCACAGAACAAGATGTAGCACAGGGGTGACAAAAATAAGGCCCGCAGGCCAAACATGGCTAACGATTTCCTAAGTGAGAAAAAAGGTGTTTATTTGTGGTCATGACCTGCTTAATGACATCATTTCCTGCCTAATGACATCACTTCCAGTCCTCAGCAGGCATCATGAATGCTATTCAGCCCACTGTATGAAATGTGTTTGACACCCCTGGTCTAGTGTGAAGCAGAGTTACAGCCCAATCCTAACCAGGCTGGAGTAGACAAGTCAGCTGGCCTGCGCCATAGCCAGCCTATGGCTGGCCCACCAGAGATCAGTCACACACCCCTCCTGGGCTCAGTCTGCCCACCCTTTACCCATCCAGATCTGCCTTTTCCAACCCTCCATGTCAGCTGAACTTTGCTGGCGCAAACCTACCTACCTTGGGTGATGCAGAGGCTGGATTTGGCTTCTGTAGGCTGGCACACGTTTTTGTGCTAGCTCAGCCAACTCCTGACAAAAATGCACCTTACAGCGTATTTGCAGCAGTACCAGGCCAAATGGTATGGTACCGGTACCATTTGCAACAGTACAAGGAACTTGTGCCAGCTGAAGAGTGCTTTAGGATTGTGCTCTAAAGCAGTTGCCTCTAAAGCAGTTACCTCCTTTCTGGGGTGCCATTCAAGAAAGACAAGTTGTTCATAGTATATAAGTAGTCCCCTACTTAGGTATGGAGGGATGTGGTGGCACTGCGGGTTAAACCGCTGCTTCTGGGCTTTCTGACCAGAAGGTTTGGAGTTCAAGACCACACAATGGAGTGAGCTCCCTTCGCTTCTCCCAGCTTCTGCCAACCTAGCAGTTCGAAAACATGTAAAAATGCAAGTAGATAAATAGGGACCATTTTGGTGGGAAGGTAACGGCGTTCCGTGTGCTATGGCATATAGTCAAGCTGGCCACATGACCATGGAAGCTTGTCTTCAGACAAACACCGGCTCTACAGGCTTAGAAATGGAGATGAGCACCGCCCCCTACAGTTGGTCATGACTAGACCATTGGGACGTGGGGAAACCTTTACCTTTACTTAAGTATAGGTTGGGTTCTGGAGGTCTGTACTTCAGTTGAAATGTACTTGAGTTGAAATATTGACTTATTTGCTTATCTGGCATAACATTGTGGACAACCTTCTGTAGTGGTTGAAAAAAGGATAGAAATATTTCTATAAACCAATTAGCTACAAAATAGGTAGTAATTTGCTCCCTGGTGAATGTACATTTTTTGGTAACAATGCTTTTTTGGTTGTTGTAATGTACAAAATGGGTCTTAAAGCAGTTTAGATGAGGGGCTGCATTTGTTTTAGTTTCATTTTACATCTTGCATTTTACAATTTGTATTGGTATTAGTTGCAGAAGAACATGAGTACAGTTTCTATTAAGTACCTTATTATCTTTCCTTTGCCCACCTCTTCCCTATCTCCAAAACACAGCTTTTCTCTCCATCCCCCAGACTCAGAGTCCTGCTCTGTCCGCAAACCACATCTTATCTCTCCCTCTCACAAACTAGCATCTCTCACCCTCTTACAACCCAGTGCTGTCAGGCCCACATGAAAACATAGGAATAGATGGGCTGCTGTCCTTGTTGGGACAGCCTTAAATTGGATGTCCTGAAGTCGGGGACCACCTGCAATTATAATTATCCCACAACTGATGCAACTGATGGTTGCCATATGGCTCTTCTGACTCAAATGTACAGTACATTTCCCTGAAGATGGGTTGCATAGCTCCACACAGTGAAGGACAAAAGGGAGGAGATGAAAGACACAGATCCATGAGGAAAGGCACCAGACAGAAGCACAGGGAAGGAGCTAAGAAGAAAACACAAGCAACCTAAGAAAAGGAGTCATGCTCACAGATTGTTGGGAACAGAACTTGTGAAGTTATTGGAGTTATAGATCAGCCTGCATTTGAATGGGCAAACTGTCTCAGTTTTCTGAGAAGCAAGACTTTAACATAGGTGTTGATCTTCATTTCATCATAGGCACTGAAAGTTCAATGACTGAAACAAGTCCAGGCACACCCTACAATAGCTCCTATACCAGAGAGGCATTCCTAAAGCAATGTATGCCCGTGAGTCAATATCACAGTCATTTTTTTTTTTTTGCATGAAATATTTAGGCTGGACTATGTTCAGGATTGAGGCTATGTTCCCAGGACTCCACAATACTTTTTTTTTTTTGCTAAGAGGGCAGAGAAGGACTTTGATTTCTGACCCAGAACTGCTAAATTTAGAAGAGTCATAGCAAAAGGTATGCAAGACATAGCCTTCCTGCTTATTATATCAACTACAGCAGTGGTTCTCAAGCTTTTTGCACCAGGACCCACTTTTTAGAATGAATCTTGTGACAGGACGCACCAGAAGTGATGTCATGACTGGAAGTGACATCATCAAGCAGGAAGTGCCGCCATTGTGACATAATTGAATGACACTCCTGGAATGCAAACTGACATCCTTGGACTGCAGCGATTGCACAACCATAAAATATCCCTGACAGAAAGCAAAGGATGTTTGCTTTCTAGATATTTAGGACAAAATATTATGTAAAAGCTTTAGACTGAAAACATTTTTTTTTAAAAAAACAACCCTCACTTGAAACTTCTGTTAACACTCACAAAAGGAATATAGCAAGAATAAGGTCTGCAGCTTCCAAGATGGCTGCTCTCAGCTTTCCGTGACCCACCTGACATCAGGTTGCAACCCACCAAGTGGGTCCTGACTCACAGTTTGAGAAAGACCAAACCAGAGAAAGTATATGAAACTAGAATGCATTTTACTCTCTGTGCTTCCTTAAGTACAATTCTATGTTCACTGTGTGTTAAGTATAAACCTACTTTATGGGTTAATAAATAACACAATTGGGTGAAATATTGTCACATCCCATGTTAACATCTGTGCCAATGAGGTGGGCAGCCCATTCCTAACATGCACCAGCAGAGTCGGGCCATATGGCCTATGCTGTGTCCAGCGCAGGTTAGAAGTTAGTTGATGGTCTCCTTGAGATAAGGGGATATATTTCCCCTTACTTCAAGTTACACCTCAGCCACCCCCCATGGGCTTCTTTGATTCATGCCATAAATTCTGCTCCCCCACCTCCTTACACCCCTATGCTGACTGGTGCAATCTTACCTGGATGCAGGGCTGCCAGATTGCACTGTCAATTATTGAAAATGCGTATGTGAGCCTTTGAAGGGAGTTGAGTGGTTCTAGATGGGAAGCTAGCAAATTTTCACTTGTACCCGAGTCAGAGACCTCCTGTGAAATTTATGAGCCCTTACACTCTAGTCCCATAAGTGTTATCAATTTGTCTTTTTTGTGTGCAACTAAACTGAGGGCATAATCCTAACCTGGAGTTCGGCCGGCACAGTTTGGCCAGCACAAGGGCCACCATAAAGCACATTTGGACCACTCTTGGAGTCAGAGAGGATGGTGCATGTCTGTGTGTTGGACTCTCTGACTCAGAGAGTGGTCCAAACATACTTTAGCCCCCTTGTGCTGGCTAAACTTTGCTGGTCTAACTCCAGGTTAGGATTGCACCCTCAGTTAGGTGGATATCTAGTTATTCCAGTGTCTTCCTTTTTAGGGTTGATTTAGTATCAAGCATGAATTTGGAAGAAGCAGTCATCTACCTAATCAGATTTACCAAATGGATTCCTCAATTGAAAAGACCTCTGGGGCAAAGAATTTTCTGTAACTTCCCGTTACAGTGGACATAAAGGCCAGAAGAAAGCTCCATTACAAAAGAAACTGGGCTTGAGGGTTCCCCAAAAGAAGCAGAAATGGGAAATAGGGAAAAAAGGGTAGAAGTGATAGAGCATAGGGGGAAGGGAAAATGCAAAGCCAAAAGGAAAAGACCAAGGAATGAGGTAGAAGGGATGAAGGAAAGAAAATGGAGCAAAGACACCTGGGAACAGGGTGGGGATCTTGGACTGACATGCCAATTGTGGCCAGTCAGGTTTTGTCCAGCCCTGTAGTCATGGTTACAAAAAAACATTCCCACTATTTGTCAAGCATCCAGTTAGATATATATTTTGGATTTGGATAAAATCCTTTTGAAATAGTAAAGGTAAAGGTTTCCACATGACCGAATGGTCTAGTCATGACTGACTGTAGGGGGTGGTGCTCATTTCCATTTCAAAGCCTGTAGAGCTGGTGTTTTGTCCAAGGACAAGCTTCCATGCTCATGTGGCCGGCATGACTCTACGTCATAGCACACGGAATGTGTGTCCCTATTTATCTACTTGCAGGTTTACATGCTTTCTAATTGCTAGGGTGGCAGGAGCTGGGACAAGCAACGGGAGCTCACTCCATTGCGCAGTCTTGAACTCTCAACCTTCCGGTTGGAAAGCCCAGCAGCAGCGGTTTAACCCGCTGTGCCACCATGTCCCTTTTGAAATAGTAGGAATATTTAAAAAGCAGCATGATTGTTACTGGGGATTGGACTGGGAAAGATCAGTGCACATTTAACAGACCAGAAAATCTCTCTCTCGCTTTCTCTCTCTGTGTGTGCGCCAAGGCACTGAGGTGGGGGGGAGTGGAAGAAAGTGCCTTTGGCACCCATTGCTGATGGCTCATAAAATAAATCTTTCATTTTGAACATTGTGCTGAATTTCACTCACTAAACGAAATTAGTGGAGCCTCAGCGTAGGAGTTAAAGGTTCAATAATAAGTTGGCAGAGATATCAAGTCTCTCCCACCAAGCAAGACACATGCACAGGTCACCACCTACACTAACTGAGCTGCTCCTCTGTATCTAAGAATAAATGTTCTCATTAGTGGGTACATGAAAAATTGCAACTTGAGCGATTGGTCGGAGAAGCTGGATAAAGAATAAGGGGGAAAAAATTCAATCTAATTTCCAATCTAATGTAGCATTTAGCTGCATTGGTTGCCTCACACCTGGACAAGGGGAGAAAGGATAGGCACAGAGGATGCTGCAGAACAGGCCTAACATCAGAGCAGTGGCAAAACCACTTGGTCTTAAAAAAAAATTTCCCAGTAGTTACAAATATATCCCTTTTCCAGAAATGAACTGCCCCTCCTTGCAAAAAATACTCGCATTCTTTTAAGTTGTCCTCATGTCCAATTGCAATCATGCATGGGCAGCGCCATCCAAATCCCCTTTTTGGCCAGAGCATATCCACTGTGTTGGCTCAGTGCTGTAGTAAATGTGCCATAAGGCATGTTCGTGCCAGCATGAGAATTGCTGGGCTGATGCAGGGAGCTGCATTTCAGGGCCATTTCAGGGCAGAGGAAGGTGGAAGGAGGGCGGAATTTGGCAGAGGGAGGGCGAGGTGGCTCAGGGAGGGGGTGGAACCAGGATCTGGACGTGAGGCCAGATCCTAACCCCCAGGACAGGTGGGCCCCAATCCAAGCTGCAGCATCAGCCTGCTGGGGCTTCCCCTGGTGCAGGGGGAACCTTCCCCTTGCCCCATGGTGAGCTCCAGCACAGTCCTAACTTACGTTAGGATACACTTCAGGCCTGCCAGCCTGTCTACTCCTGTGCAAGTTAGGATTGCACCCTTCATATTATAACCACACCTGACTGGCTACTTAGTTCTCAACACATCCCATTCACTATGTGATTCCCGAGTTAGTGGGATCACCCAGGGAAATAATCCAGAAAGGAAGAAGAAGTGGTGGGGGATGTAGCTAAAGTAAAACAGTGGCACCCAACGGAATAAAAAAAAATCATAGTCTAAATATCTTGGGGTGAGGGAGAAGGATATTTCCACCCACTGACATTACTAATTCTAACCAGGAAATTGTAAATAGGGAATGGTTGGTGAGACAGCCTGGTCACAAATCAACAGTGCTATCCTACGCATGCCAATTCGGAAGCAAGTCCCAATCAGGTCAATGGGGCTTACTCCCAAGTAAATGTGTTTAGGGTTTCAGTTCAGTTCTTGCTTTTGGGGAGGCCGACGACTTATTGTTGCCAACAGCTCTCAGGCTATGCCATGAACGTTCTCTCGCCAAGCTGTGTGTGCTTGATGCTCTGGGATAACGGCGGGCTTCTTTTGTCGGTGATGTGTGTGCCTTGCTCCACCTGCCTGTTGCTTTCTCCGTCCTGGGCATGGTGGCTGGAGGCTTACGAGGCACTTCAGGGGCTGGCTGTGGAATACTAAAGAAAACATGTTGCCATTTGTATTTGGCTGGAGAAACAGAAAGAAACATAACCTTTTGCAGCTGCTTTTTGAGTAGCCCTCCTGGATAGGTGCAGCGATTTTTGTGGGCGTTGATACTGTTTTAGGAAATAACATTTCCTGTATCCAGGGTTGCTCTCCCTTTCCTCAATCTGCTCATTTGATAACACTGTACTGTATGTGCGAGGGCTTGTCGCCTCCCATCATTTTGACAAATTCTTAGCATGAATGCCCACAGCCAAACTCTTGTATGTTTGCTTCCCTTATTTGTGTTTCATTTCTTATGAAATCCATATAGATTGGGCTTGGCAACCTTATTCAGCATAGGGGCCAGATGTTGGGTCCATTAATAGGAAGAATGCATACACATTTGATACAAATGAACGCATGCATGTTTGATACATGCGAACCTCCTGATTAGGCCATATTGCTAAGGAAAAAAGAGATGGGCACATTGCAGAGAGATGCATGCCCCGACAGTGAACTGGGAAGACTGGGAGAAAGAACCTGGGATTCTTACCCAAAACATGGAATTTCTGAAGCAAGTGCTGATGAGGTCGCACGGCGAGGACTTATGATGTCATAAGACTGCCAGTCTTGGAAAAAGGGGGTTGGGAATCTACCAGTAGGGCAAAGCATGATATGGTTGAAAGGGGGTATGCAGTGGTACAGAGGTGTGGTCCAACATTGACCCTGAAGTAGCCTTTGATGAACGTTTGCAATCCATCCTCCTGGAAAAAAGTGCTGGAGGAACTGGGGAAAGCGTTGGCTAAAGTGGCTTTTTTTTCCCTTGTTCTCATTCAAAGTTATTGCGCAGTGTGCAGTGCTCTGCCAGCTGTAGCTCATGAGCAAGGCTGGGGAAACAGACAACATAATGAGGTCAGGCCAAGGGGTTACAGAGGACATCGAATCCTGTGTGTCTTGTCGCATGGAGGGCCTGCCACATGTAGCATAAGATGTCAGCAGCCTCATATAAATGAGACTTGGTGCTCCTAGAAAAAGTAGAGTTTTTAAAAAGGAATTAAAATAATTAAAGGCTATTACAAAATGTTAATATATAAACCTGAAAGCCCATGTCCCGGAAAGCCCATTGGAGGCATCAGTTCCATATTCAGGTTGTAATTAGTGACGTTTCTCACCAAAGAGAAAATGCGCTTTTTTTAGAGTGGAAAGAAGAATGCATTAAAAAGCAGGCCTAAATTGGATTACCACTCAGCTGGCATGTGGAGGGAAAAACAGATGGCACTCATTCTATCTACGTAACACAATTATTGAGGACTTTAATGGGCACCCATATAAGTTTTAATAATTTTTTAATGAAATTTATAAGGCACTATACCCATCAGAGCTAAAATTTTCAGACAAGCAGACAGATCTATTCAATCAAGGATTTTGCATTGCTTTTTAATCACCATGGAACGCTGCAATTACAAAAAAAAAAGTCTTTCTAAAAATGAATAGATAACTCTCATCTTTGGTGTTTCCCCCTCTTCTCTCTCAAGAAATACTCGACCCCATTAAGGCCTTAAATTATAAGGAGCTTCTAAAAGGAGATGGATTCTCACTAAAACATTATGCATATTTTATGGGGCAATTAACTTCCTCTTTATGATCTTTCAAGGCAAGCTTTTTCTTTCTATAGGATGTGCTGGATTTTTCAAAAAAGCAGCAAAACAACCCTTTCCCCCCATTGCACACACTGTAGAACAGTACTCAGATTCATATAACAGGAAGACAAGAGTTAGCAGGTGGCACCAGTTCTTGGACAAAAAACCATGAATAGACAACATATAACCTCAAGGATGGTTTTGACACACACGCCTGTTCATGTGGGTGAGTCCAACATGCAGTGGTGGTGACAGACATCTGTAAAGAAGCTAGTAGCATAGCTCGGCTGGCTTGTTGCCAGGGGCAGGGTGACACTTCATCCCCGTGTCTGTGCTGTCATCCCTCCCCTACGCATGTGCACCCCTGGCCCCAGAAATGGCTCCATTTGGAGCCATTCAGAGGTGAGGTAAGGTGGGGTAATTTCATGGTGCATGGTGCTTGCATTTATTTCGGGTGAGAGCTGACACCCTTCCCTTAGCAGACACAGTGGAAAACCATCACTTTACTATGGGGGGATGTACCCCCTCGGCTCCAGCTTAGCTACATCACTGAGAGCACAATCCTAACCTACAGTTAGGCCAGCACAGTTTGGCTGGCACATGGGGCAAAGTATGTTTGGACCACTCTCAGAGTCAGAGAGGCCAGCACACAGACGTGCACCATCCTCCCTGACTGCAAGAGTGGTCCAAACGTGCTTTGAGGTGATCCTTGTGCCAGCCAAACTGTGCTGGCCTAACTCTAGGTTAGGATTGTGCCCTGAAAAAGGCCTAGGACAAAATACTCATATTATCTGGTGTCAGATCAGATGAAATGTTATCAGTTCACACATACGGTACTGTGTGTATCAGTTCACGCATTTCACAATCAGTGATTAAAGGCGGATTTGTATGTGCATGTTCATCTCTTGCTTCGCTACACTTGGTGGATGTGTGAACTGACTCCATTGAAAAGCAATGTAATTGAGGAGATTCAAAAGTACTGTTGGGACATGCATCATGCTTGACACATGCTAAAAGAGTCCATTACATCACCATCTTACTGAAATGAAGCAGGGCTACATCTGGTCAGAGTCTGGATAAGTAACCTCCCGGAACCCCTATGTATACTCCCTTAAATTCCATGAAGGAAGAAAGGCAGCATATAAAGGTAATAAATAAAATAGCCATATGAACATTGAAGGCCTTGGAAAACTGGAAATGTAGCTTGCCAGGAAGAAAGTATTTATTAACTGATCCAAAAGAAAGTGGTATATATTCCTACTGGTATTTCATAAATTGTATTATAAAAAACAACTTCCTACAAGTTTTCAGTGCAGTCAGTATACCCTTATACATAGATGGTTGAAACTGTAAGTTCAATGCATATGAGAATACAACAGTAATTGCCAAACGTGGCACAATGATCTGCTCCCAATGTAAGCTGACCAAAATGTGGCAAAGCCAAGACCAATCACACAGCCCCCCTTGGAAGTGGGTAGTTCATGCTCAGATGAGCTTTTAGTAATTTCATTCAAAGCGTGATCCTAACCAACTTTCCAGCATTGACATATCTGTGCCAATGGGGCATGTTCTGCATTCTGCAGTGGAACAGTGGTTACGGAAGCCTCCTCAAGGTAAGGTAAGGGAATGTTTGTTCCCTTTCCTTAGAGCTGCATTGCCCGTACCCAGGTGCTGGAAATTAGGTTAGGATTGCATCCTGATTCATTTCTCAGAGCTCACGGGCCATTTGTTAAGGGCTTACAGTTTGGGATAGCTGTGTAGCAGAACATGTGAAAGGAATAATAGAATCCTAGTGCTGAAAGGGCCTTATGAGATAATCAAGTCCAACGCCCAGCCAATGGCAGGCTGTCCACAACCACAGCATCCCTGATAGATAGCTATCTAGCCCTTGCTTAAAAACAAGGTTTAAAAAGTGAAATATCCTTGCTTGAGGTTCAGGGGCATCTCCCAATCTGTGCTAGCAGAGCAAACGTCTCTGCAGATAATGTGTTAATAATTATGAGTTTGCTGTGTAGGCACTGTTACTGGGTAAACTATTTGTACCTGTAGGGCAGGTCGCAAGGGCAGGGGGGGGGAACCACCCAGAGATTCATTAGCAAGTATCTTCAGCATGTTATCTCTCTGAGCCATGCTGATCCCATTATCTGGTCCTGATTATTACTATATCTCTACAAAGACAAGTACAGTGGGATTTTAATTGGCCATAACCTTATGTGAACAGTGCGGTGATGAATGTAGATAAAAAGGTGGTTTGGTCATTGCATAAGAACCCTGGCAAAGGCTTCCTTTAATGCAAAGCAGGAATGGACTCAAAGATATTCCTTGTGGTTCTCCCTGCTATTAAACAGGAGGGAAGTGGCCTGAACTGGGTGAGAGAGTTGGGGACACATCAAAAGGTAGCACAGAGAGACTCAGGAACCAAAATGTCTTCAGAGCCCAACATGCAGAGAGAAGTAGTAATCTGAGGTGGTAGAATTCTGGCTTTCAGGGTGCCGATGTGGGAGTCAGATTTGTACATGGGAGGGCTGCATGGGGCAGTATTCAAAAATGTGAACCCCCCCCTTTGTCTGAAGTGGAACAGTCCATAATTCAGCCCCCTCAGGTTGCCACCTCACTCTGTGCAATGTGTAGAGTGGGCCTTTCTGGTTCTTTCTCATGGTCTTTGTTTAGTTTTCAAAAGAGTTTTATCTGTCTTTGACCTATAGCATTCTTGCCCTCTAGAAGGGATGAGGACAAATGAGAGTACTAATACTTCCTTTGGATTGTTTAAGTATCCAGGTGATCTAGAGAGAGAAGATTGGTCCACGAACCAATTTACACAGACTGACATACTCACTAACAGCCCAATCCTGAACTGCCTGGCTCCTGTAGGAGTGGTGGCCCCAAAATGGCTACTGCTGCTTCCTGTGGGAGCCCCTGTGGCCCCGGCCTCTGCATTGGGGCCACACTCCGCCAGCTATTTTAACGCATAAAAACAAAAACCACTGCATTTTGGTGTTTTAAGCTATTTCCCAGAAATTAAAATAGATTACTTTTCCAGTTAGAAATAATACTGTCGCTGTATCTGCCAACACTACAGTATATCACCTATATTACCTACCTAGTATTTAAAATTAATAAAAATGAGAACTTGGAATAAAAACACATAACATCACTTTCTGCCTTTTTCATTTTTTTTTTTTCAAATCATGAAATCTGCACAAAATTTTTTTTTAAAAAAAATAAATAAAACACCCCCCTACTCATTGGATAGCTTCAGGAAAATCAGAGTGGGCCAGGGCTGCCCAGAGGCATACCTAGAGGGGGATCATAGCACTAAGTTTTGCATGTAGCCGCTCCCCCTCCTCTTCGGAGCCATTCACAGTGGCTAGAGCAAAACAGAGGCTACATTAAGAGGAGGGTGAGTGGCTGCTTGTAAAACTTAGTGCTGTGATCCCCCTCTAAGCATGCCTCTGGGACTGGCAGTCGTCTGGAGCCAAACAACAAGCGAGCCAAGTTCCATTAGTTTCAAATTTTCATTTGTTATGGAATGAATGCACATCCATACTGAGTTCCACCGCAACAATCCCTGTTTTGCGACTGCTGGCACTTGATCATGCTTCAATCTTGCCCTTCTCATCTGTGATATCTAAATAGCACTAGCCTGTTTTTCAGGGTTATTGTGAAGACAACCAAGAAAATAAGAGGAAGAGCACTGTGCATAGAGGAAGAGTACTGTATGTTTTGGTAAGGCTAGATAAATTTATCTGAGGTACCCTGCAGCTCCATAGTACCAACATCAGTAAATTGAAAGCAAATAAAATAAATTAAAATAAAAATAGTTATCCCCTCCATAATATTTGACAATTCTCCCCAACACATCATTGAATTAATGCTTGGATTATTATTGAATTGCTCTGATGCAATGACTTCAAGTTGATTTTTTTTTATCTGCCCAAAGTGATGTCTAGTCCTCCCTTTCAATAACACTCCAAAGCAGAACCTATGAAGGTAGCAGAATGGGTGGAGGATTAACTTATTTATGTGCTTTCCTCATCAAAACACTTCCCTTGTCTGGAGACGCTCTTTCCTGTGCTTCAGTTCCAAGTATCAATCTTAAAAATGTATAAATATTGTTCTTCCTCAGCCCCTGGGGGAAAATAGCATGAGGTTATCTAGACTTATATTGATCAGACAGCTCTCTGCTGCTTCTTGATGAAATCTTGCCGTCGGTCCGGCACCAGTTCATGAGAGGTTCGGGTGAACTTGGGGAGATAGCTTTCTGATGGGTGTCTGCAGTGTAGGTCTAGCAAGAGGGATTATCCTTGCGAAACCCAGACAAGCGGTGCTCCAGCTTGAACTTTACTGGAGGTTAGTATAAAACATTAACTAGACGGAAGGTAAAAAGAAATTCCCTGGTGGGAGACAAAGGGGATGAAAGAAAGAAAACTTTTCTCAAATTAAAAAAAGACATTTTTTTGCAGGGGAAAGACACATATATGGATGAGGAAGAGAAAGAAAAGCACTGAGAGACCAGAAAAAAAGCTAATTTATTATTTGGTCCTCTTTGTAGAGGAGATTCAGAGATGCAAGGACATCCTCTTATTTCCATCACTGGTTTATTCAGCACTTGATGTCTGAATATGTGATCTGATGTCACAGAAAAGCATTCTGCTCTAGGCATTGGGAGGGCATTAGGAAGTTGTGTTTGGGATTTGTGATGGCTCATTGGAATATGCAAACTACCACATCCTGCTGAAGTCCTTAAATGACAGCTATGCATGTGTGAACCAAATCTGGATGACTTGTATCTTTGGGAACTGACTTCATTAAGTTGTATTGTGTTGGAGGAAATACCTGGTGATATGGACATTTGCTGTTCGATCTGTGATGTATACCTTCATTCAGCTATACAAGAAAACACAGAGTCAAAGCAGAGAATGGATGAAAAGCAATACAGTCGAATAATGGTCATTATTCAGGGATAGGTTGGACACCGCAACTAGCCAAGTTCAATCTGTCAGAAGATGACAACCTACAGAAGCAGTCCAAGCCTCTAAAGCACCTGAAGCAGTGAGCCCTCTGTGTTGTCTCTTCTGCCATTTCTTTTGTATGCACACTGAAGAGCATGTTCTAGTGCCCCTCTCCTTCCTCCACCTACGGTTCACATTCCTTCCTCATCCTCTCCCCACATTCCAACCACCATCCTTATTTACCCCTTTTTTTCTGGCCCAGAGGATGTAGCAGCTGTTGCCACTTGCTGGGCCAAGCCAAGAAAGAGGGAAAGGCAAACATCCAGCCCAAGCACAGCACCAACTGACAGCTCTCCCTCCATACTCCCTCCAACCCACTTGTAAGGAACTTGCTGCTTATGCCAGACATACTCTCTCAGCTGAGTCTAGCTGAGAGAGAATATGAGCCTTGGCCAGGCAGGTTATGTGGCTGGCAGTGGGCAGGTGTGGACAGGGATGCAGACAAGGTAACCCAATTGACTACCACATAGAGCTTACTGCTTAAAGCAGTGGCTTCAAACATCCTCATGACTTGGTGGGTCGTAACCTGATGTCAGATGGGTTCCAGAAAGCTGGGAGCAGCCATCTTGGAAACTGCAGACCTTACTCTTGTTATACTCCTTTTGTGGGTGTTAACAGTTTAAATTTTCAAGTGAGGGGTTTTTTTTTCCAATTGTTTTTAGTTCAGTACTTTTACATAATATCTTGTCCTACTCTTGCTTTCTGTCAGGGATGTTTCATGGCTGTACAATTGCTGCAGTCCAAAATTGCCCATTTACATTCCAGGAGTGTCATTTTTTATGTTACAATGACAGCATTTCCTGCTTGATGATATCACTTCCTGCCACAACATCACTTCCAGATTAATGACAGCACTTCTGGGGGGTCCCAACACTCTAAAAAGTGGGTCCCAGTCTAAAAAGTTTGAATACCACTGGGTTAAAGTATGGGATTTTTCTCAGGACTGTTGTTAGGATTCCCGAATACTTCTAAATGAATACCCTTGCTAATGGTCCTTAGAAAACAACATAGGGCTAGATAAATTTCTGCTTGGAGGCCTGTCTGTCTGTCTGTCTAAGAACTTTTTTAAATAATAATACATGTATTTATATACCGCCTTTCTTAAGGTCACTAGATTTCTCTAATGATTACAACTCAAGGCGGTTTACATAGGCAGACTTTTCACAAACCCGAAGGTTTTTACAATTTACAGAATGTTCTATCTTTCAAGAACCACACTCAAACAGATCTTTCTTTCTGGATTTAGCCTTCTTTCTTTAGCCACCCGTCTGTCGTCTGCTGGCTGATGAGGCTTCCCTGCTTTTACCAGAGACGCAGCTGCGTTCAGCACACTCCTCCTCCAACGAGGCAGCTGAAACTCAGCTTTTAATCAGCCGCAGTTTGCAAGGTCTGCTGCTCGCAGAGACTTCCGGCAGTCCCGAGCTCACGACCTTGAGATCTTCAGGTGTTATCTTCAGGCAAACGGAGGCATTAACCCTCTCGGCTAAATCTTCTGCCCTCTTCTGAACGGCTAAATCTTCTGAAATCTTCTGAACTTCACTCTTCAAATAAAAATGGTCCAGGGTGGCTAGACATCTCTCGCAAAAGATTTTCCATTATTGGTTCTTAATGGCTAAGAACCCAGATTTGCTGCTTCCAGCCAGCTCAACCCATCACCAGTTTGAGCCTTGGTAAATAGATGCCAGCATCCCTTTGTATATGTTGGAAGCTGCTTTGGATTATTTATTTGGAGCAAGCACATCGCGGACCTTCCACAGTTCCTTTTTCTTTACAGAAATGTTTTGTATTTTATGCATGCGTGTCTGACTGCAGAAATGGAACTAGTGGCACAATCAGATCTCAACTAGGCGTGATGATCTCCGCCCGATGCAGACAGCATCACAAAACCACAGGCCATTATATTAAGGAGAAAGCAATAATATAACCAGTCACTAGGCTGCCTTCATTTCCATATAAATGCAGAGCATTATGGTAGGCAGTGCACCTTTCACATGTGAAAAATGAATAGGAAAGTCATTTTTTGTCATTTATTTTTCCATTTTGATTTAATTACTAACTTGACGGTTTTTTCTGTGAAATGATCAATGGTCTCTACCATGTCACCTTGCTGTGTACAATTCTGAACAATGGAGTTGCAAATCTGCAGCAATTTTGGAATTTTGTTTGCCTTAAGTTGATTACATCTACAAGGCACCAGGCTAAATGGAAAAATGGAAAGTCAAAAAAAATTACAGGCTGGAAAGGGAAGCAAGAAATGATTACTGGAATAGCAGAACAGGAGAACTTCCTTAACAATACGCAGGTCTTCATAGGGCTTGTCCATTTCCAAAACTCATTTGCTAATGTGTATAGGACAGGTGCCAGTTTTGATGTTCAGTCTGACTATGCCTAGCAAAGCCAAGGTATTGCCCCAGTGATAGGGTTACTTCAATCACTTCTTTTGGCTGAAGTCCTGAATGTAACTGGGAGCAGAATCCAAACCTGGAGTTAGGCCAGCACAGTTAGGCCAGCAAAGTTTGGCTGGCAGAAGGGCCACGGTAAAGCGCGTTTGGACCACTCTTGGAGTCAGGGAGGATGGCGCACATCTGTTTGCTGGCCTCTGACACAGAGAGTGGTCCAAACATACTTTACGGTGTCCCTTGTGTCGGCCAAACTCCAGGATAGGATTGTGCCCTGGATCTGGGAGAAGGCAGAACAAATGAATTCTGCCTGTCACAAGAGCTGGGGGGGGGGCGCGGCAGCATGTTTGTCTCATGCCCAATCAGAGGCAAGGAAGTATTGTTATTGGTGGGTTTAAAGTTATGGGCAGGGCTTGGCAGGCCATTTGAAGCCTACACAGATTGTTGGGCCTCACTATGTTGCAGACTTTTAGAGTGGGGGGGCATTTTCATTTGTAGTGCATTTTGGTTGGTGGCTGGATCTGTGACAGCATACAGCTTTTGTCCTTTGGAGCAGTGTGGAATTTTATGGAGGCTTTGACTCCTGTTTAAACAACTACATACCCACGTGTTCTTGAAGGATGATAGGGGAAAATTTTAGTTCATTTTCTTTACATTTGTAAAGGTGGAGTAGGAGAGAGATAGAGAAAGAGAGAGCTGGTTTATTGGCATGGTTCCTCTCACTGGCATGGTTCTCATAGTGGGCTTATGTCCTGTGCTTTCACATCATTTTAAAAAGCCACAAAATAAAGCATCCAGTGAGGCACCCTCTTTGCTGGGACTTAGATTGATAGGTCCCCAAGTTATTAACTAGGAACTCTAGGCCTATTCAAGGAGATGGCTGTGGCCTGGTGGTCCATTCTGCAGCTAAGGGCACAATCCTAATCTGGAATTAGGCTGGCACACAGTTAGGCCATCAAAGTTTGGCCGGCACAAGGGCCACCATAAATAGAGTTACCAGATATAAACTGGGACAGAGTGCCTCTACCTTTAGCCATTGTATATAAGAGGGAATTTTGGCAGATGCAGCTTTTGAGACCCTTCCATGATGGGTGCACCTGCCCGAATTCCCTCTTCTATTCAATTGTTAAAGGTAGAGGCACTCTGTCCGTTGGCATCTGGTAACTCTAACCATAAAGCGTGTTTGGGCCACTCTGAGTCAGGGAGGACGGCACACGCCTGTGTGTCTGTTGGTCTTTACTTCTCCACTCTTGCTTCAACAAGAGGAATGGCCAATCCTTGAGCTGCCATTGGCCAGTGTTGGGATCTCCACTGCACTGTCAACTTCAGCTGCAGCTGATTGTGCTGCAGCCATGACAGCTAGGCCTAAGCAGCACACTGCACCATGTATGCACAGAGAGTTCCATGGAAGCAGGGGAAGCCATGTTCTCTTCAGTACTCTGGAAGCGCTTCATCATGTCTCACCGTAACACTGCAAGGACATTTTTCTGTGGCATGCATAGGAAAGCAGTTCAGCTACAGCTGATACAGAATGCAGTTGTGTGGCTCTGGATGCAGGGCACAAATTATTCCAATTTTACTCCTCTGCAATAGCTATCCATTTGCTATGGAGATAAATTCAACACACTGGGTATTATTTATCAAGTCTCAAGACGCCAGGTGCAGTGACCCTTGGGATCTGTATCCCCAGGAAGTGGACATATACAGCATGGTCTTATCACCTTTCCTGGTGATAAGATCACTTTGCAGATCACTAGAGTTGCCAAACAACCAGGAAAAAGGAAAACAGCCTGCAACATTTCATAATCTGCAATGCACACTTAATGTATGCCTACTCAGCAGTAAGATCAAGCAGCATTCAGTAAGGCTTAAGTCCAATTACATGGGAATTGAATTGCAGGCTAAAACGGGGACATGAGAATACAACATAATAATATAATTCTTCAGGTGATGAGAAATAATTGCATAAACCTCGGATTGTCTGCAAAACGATTTGACAAATTTTATTTGATGGATTTTTTTTTTCAAATTGTTAACAATTAGGACTGGATTTAGGTATATGATTTTTGAAAAATAACGTATATAATTAGTATAATTAAAAGTATAATTTTATAATTAATTACTCTCATAATAAAATTCAATAGTGTGTAATTATATTCTAAAGTAGATTAACTTTTGACATTAATCTATTACGTAAAGTTAATTTGAAATTATTATGGAATTAAAATCATAGTTCTTTTTCCTTAGTTTTTATTACAGTACCTTTAATAGGGCTACATTCTGTAGATACAGATATTTGTGCATATTTGTTGGTATGCAATATATGTCTAACATATGTAAACCATAGCAATGATAGCCAACACAGTAACAGTACAGCACAGCACAGTGGCCATGGGCTCAGCAGAATAACACAGCAGAAGCAGCGCTGCCTAAAGGGCATGATAATTGCACATGTAATTGCAGTAGGCTCTCCCAGCACATCTGCAGCGCCTCTCTCTCACCTTGGTCTGCCCCTTCCCCTGTAGCATTCCTCACTTCCTGAGGACTCCTTTCACCTCTACCTCCCACTGCCTTGGCAGAATCAGCTCTGTTCTCTAAAAGGACAGTGCTGGGCAAGCCCAATTATCACATGGGCTGCCCTTTCAATGTGCTCACATGATAACTGGACACTCCCAGTGCCAGCCTTTCAGCAGCACCAATTCTGCCCATGCATCACTTCACAGCTCAGCATCTGCTATCATGTGGGCCAAAGATTTTTTTTATTTTCTTTTAACTTTTCTACATAATTACAACAATCAATCTTACAGCACTCACAGCTTTCAAAGTGGTTCATGACATAAAATCAATACTATCATTAAAATAATTAAAAAGTACATGAAACTATCGTAGGAATTTAGCAATCAGCAGGGAAAATAGCCGGGATGGGGAACAGCTCAACTCAATGGCAGATTACATGCTTCAAATGTAGAAAGTCCCAGAGCCAGTCCCAGACTTTTCCAGGTAGGGTTGGAAAAGACTAAACCCCAGACAGTCTCTGCTCAACCATGAAGACCATACCGTGATAGATGGACCCAGGGTCTGACTCAGTAGAGTTCCTATGTAAAACCTATGTAAGGATGCAAAACAAAGCCTAAATCATCCATTTCCCCCATGCATTCCTTTTATTTGGTGTGGTCTTTAGTATGTGCATCTACTTAAGATTGAGCTTTGCAGCAAGATCCTAACTTGTGCTTGAACCAGTAAGGCAATCCTGCGTGGCCATCCATCCTCAAGAGTGTCACAAATATGACATAAGACACGTTTGCAAATTGCATCTACTCTAGAGCTGGCAGGACCAGTGCAGAGGCTCGGGTCAGCTTGGCAGCACCAGTTCGAATCCCCACGCAGGCTGGCACAGATAAGTGTGCACTGGGCAGCATAAGGATTGGGAGGGGCAGTTTGGTGGTAAAGAAGGGGTGCTTTGGTGCAGGGGAGGGCAGGGGAGAATCGGGCCTAGGGGGGGCAGGGTCATTGAGAGCCTCCTTCACCATTTCATAAGACCCAATCTCAGGCTGGGCTACCTAGATTTGTGCAAGCTATATAGTTGCTGCAGATCCAAGAAGCCCCATAGGGATGTGTGGAGCTTTACCCAGGATAAGGGGAAATAGAAGCTGCCTGGATGCGCCAGCACAGCTTAGGATTGGGCTGCCTATTGATACTCAGAACTAAAACCATTTTTTCCCCTAGTCGTTAATGAACCAGGAGTTCCAAAGGTCTGTGGGGACCAAAATATTGTGCAACTAGACACAGTTGGTTTTGCTGCCAGGTTTTTAATACATAATTGTTTTCCCTGTAAGCCTCATGGCTCCATCTGAAAGCCTGCCTTGCTTCACAAGTTGTATCATTTGAGATGACCTTCGATTTGTACATCCTAGACAAATAAGTCTATTAGCTCTCGGGGCTTTTCTGCAATTGCATTTAGGGTAATGTGCCCTGCTTCCTTCAAATTATAGATGTCAGAACCTCAGACTTAATGGTGTTGTCTCGCTGTTTGGAAGTGCAGATAGCTTCTTTCACGGCCACATTCCTCAAAAGCTCCATTTTAAAATCTAAATTGAATTTCACACCATAATTTTTATCTCCGTTTTGTGCAATGCTCGGAATGCATATGTTTCTTTCTGCGTCCCTTTAACTGGGCTTCCAGTCATGGCTCCGTGACTTCTAGTATTCAGCTGAAAGGCAAATCCTTTTCATCAATCAATCAGGATTTCAAATCTCAGTGTAGTGTAATGTCACCCCTTCAAGGCCCTTCCAGCATCTGGGCTACTGGCTTATGCCTTTATCCCCAGTCCTGCCTTCCTCTCTGTTTTTCAGCTCTGGTCCCTTAGCAGGGGTTGGATATCTGAGTCACCGCCACGCAGTGGTGTCATCTAAATGATTTAAGAACCGGTACTCACTTTTGATTGGCACGTGTCGGGACCCGCCCACCGGAAGTGACGTCATAAGCCGGAAGTGAGGTCGTGGCAGGAAGTGACATGAAAAAAGCCCTTTTTGAGGCCTCAGACGATTTTAAACTGACCCAACAGTTGCAACAGTATTCCACAACACCCCCAGAACATGTTAAGGAGGCCTGGCATCATGTTAAAGTGACCCAACAGTTCCAAAACCCCAGAGCAGCTCATTTTTCAGTGGCAAGGTAAGGCAAGGCTCTGCTTGCTGCCTGCCTGCCTGCCTGGCTCCGAGAACGTGCAGGCAACTCAAACATGCAGGAAATTCAAACGTTGCAGGGGGCGGAGTCGACGAGTGGGCGGGCGAATGGGCGGGGCCAGCCATAATCCTAGAAACCGGTACTCGCGTACCCCCGCGTACCCCCTGCATGACATCACTGCCACCACGTCTTGGTGTTTTTACTTCTGGCCAGAGAGCCTGCAGTGTATTAACTGCTGTGGTTGATGGTCAATGCACTGAATGACCTACATGAGCTTCTTCTTAGAGGCACTTCATGGGTCAGACAATCAACAAGTCAGGTCGTGTGGTAGATGTGTGTAATGGGAAAGTATTTTCATTTGTGGGAAAGAAAGGCTTATGTGGGGCATGAGTTGGGTGAAACCTCCATTAGGAGAGAGACCCTTAGAGCATAATCCTAACCTGGAGTTAGGCCGGCACAGTTAGGCCAGCAAAGTGGGAGGAGAATCCCATGATTCCGAATCTTTACATTTGTAGGCTTAAATGCAGAAGTTAAGCATAAGTGTAACGCATTTGTAAGATTTGAGGGCTGTGATGGCTTGTTTTGATTTTTTTTGTTTTCTTCTATTGTCAGTTTTTTTTTTGTTCTCTCCTCTGAACTCTTAGAATAGATGGATAACTAAACAATTAAATGTGCAATTTTTTTTGTAATTTTGTAATTGTAATTGTAGTGATTCTATGAAAACGTCAACCAAAGGGTTGGAGAGTGTCATATTTTTGAATGGCGTGATCAACTGTCTTCACTAAGCAGATAGAAATGAGCAGGTTTTTCACTAGCAACACAACCTCAATCACAAAAGCAGTAGCAGGAGTCCAAACAACCAGACTAACACTTTGAGATATGCAAAGGCTGTTGTCAACTAAGGCAGAATTTCCCAGAGAAGGTTCTCATCTTGTATAAATGAGATTTATTATCCAGTAAGCATTTCCCTTCATACAGAACTGAAATGGACTTTCTGTGGTTAACACTTAAATTGGAAAGACACCAGGCAGTGGAAGTTACTTGTGCTTTTGAAAAGTGCAACCAATATTTTCTTTCCTGAGTGATGGGCAAGGGGTTTATTGGCTGACTTGAGGTGCTGCCACTGTGCTTTTGTTACCGCTTAGTCCTGTTATGTTGCAGTTCTTTATTTCAAGACTTCTTGGAAACCAAAGTAGAGTTTTCTGTGTGCAGTCAATGGCCAAGAGCTTTTATAGCATTTGGGAAAGAAGCGAATCAAAAATGGTTCTCTTGCTGATCGTTGGGGTTTGTACTTTTCACACGGTAGCCCAAATGATCTCGTTGCAGCCGTTTGCAGCCCATTTCCACCCCTTTTCTGCCTCTCCTCCAGGACCACCTTCAAAATTTAAAGAGTGCAAAATAAATAAAACGTGGCGTGCATGCTTGTCGAGAAGATGAAGTCTCTGTTGTGATATTAGGACGCTCAGGATAATAGCTCCAGTGATTCTGGACTGATTCACTTGTGTTCATTCTAGTCATCGATTTAGCTGGCCCCCACTCCCACCCCAGATACTTGCTTGTCTTGTATTTTCCAACAAAGGAAGTTCACAATTTTGTACTTTTTCTCTCTTAAAAGGATGTTTCTCTCTCTCCCTCCCCCGCCCCAATGCAATGTGCTGTATACATATTATAAGAAGATTCCTGATGGATCAAGCTCAAGGTGCCTCTAGTTCCGCATCCTGTTTCTCACAATGGTCAACCAGATGACTCTGGGGAGCCCACAAGCAGAAGAGAAAGACATGTTTCTCCCTCTCCATTGCACCCCTGCAACTGCAGTCAGTGGTATACTGCCTTCTGAATCACCCAGAGGTGGAGCATTGGCATCACGATCAGTAGCTAGTGCTAGACTCATCCTGCATTAATTCATCTCATCTTTTAAAGCAGTGGTTCCCAAACTGTGGGTTGGTACCCACCAGTGGGTGGCCTAAAGCAGCCATATTGAAAATACGGGAAGATGAGATGTTGGAAAAGGGGAGGGCTGTGTGGTTGTTTTGCTTGTGTCAAGGTTGTAAATAGGCTTTTTTCTTTCTGATTCACTTTGCTATTGGAAAACGGCTGAGAAATAACCTGACTTATTGCTGCGTTCTCAGGAAAGCAGCAGGCTCTGGAGTCACAATTGTGGTATTCCAGCCATCACTTCCAGTGGATCCCAGATAGATTGTCATTCTAAAAAGTGGGTCCTGGTCAGTAATGACATCTAAATGATTTAGCAACAGGTACTCACTTTTGATTGGCACTTGTGTCGGGGCCCGCCCACCAGAAGTGAGGTCATATCCGGAACCCAGGAACCACCCCCAGGAACCACCGCACCTCCTCGGTAGGCCACGCGGCGGCCCGGGAGAAGGCCCGGGAGTCCCGGGCCTTCCCCGGGGCCACCGCATGGGCTACCAATTCCCCCCCAGGAACCGCCGCGCCTCCTCGGGAGGGAGCCCCAGGCAGCCTACCTGCTCACGCTGCTGCCGCCGCCATCGGTCTCCCTCGCTCCGCTGCCTGCCTGGCTCTGAGAATGTGCAGGCAATTCAAACGTTGCAGGGGGCAGAGTGGAGCACCGACGGAGTCGACGAGTGGGCGGGGCCAGCCCTAATCCTAGGAATGGGTACTCGCATACCCCCGCGTACCCACTATATGACATGTCTGGACCTGGTGCTAAAACGTTTGAGAACCACTCTTTTAAAGGCATCTAAGGACAAAACTAAGCTTACATGTCATTGGTATTTCCGTAGCTTTTATTGTTTTCTTAAACTACCAGGCCAGGCACAGCAAAACCATAATGAGGGCAGGGGACCATTAGTACTTTGTCCCCACTGGGCCTGTGCTCGCCCTGGGCACTATTTCCGGAAGGAGAAAAAGCTCATTTCCAAATACGGTACATTGAGGGCAGTATGATCCAGGCAGGAACCATGGTGCTGGCTTACAGCTCAATCCTGAGCCCAGCAGCATCCAGGGCTCCGGTAGCACCAAAATGGGGAGCAGTGGCAGTGGGTTTCCTCAACTCTGTGCTCTTGCAGGCCACACCCTGCTTCCCCCCGCCCTGAATCTCCTTACTGCTAGCCGGTGCTACTGGGGCGTCGGCCAGCCTCCTGCTCTGTGCTGAGGCCAAGTGCTAATTAGGGCCAGCCTAGCACAAGCAGTGGTTGCTTACACAGTGTTGTGAATGTGCTTTTCGGCACATTTGCCACACTTTTTGCCAGCAGTAAATCACCTGCAATGGGGGCCTCTTGATTGGGTTCTTGATTTTTAAGTATTAACCCCTTCCACTATGGTTTTGCTACACCCACATTCTTGGTCAGTGATGGGGAACCTTTTGAGTTTGCCATGTCAAAAGTGCCTAACTTGACTCTGTTGGTGTGTCACTTCCCACCTCCAACAAAAGAGAAACCATTACTTTCATGTTCATTTATTGCAAAAAAAAAAAAATACAGACAAATTATTTGTGGGGCTATTCATTATATTAAAAAACAAATCATTTAAAATTCATTTCAAAGCATTACAAAAAATCAAAGCATTACAAAGAAATCCTCAGTTGTTGTTGGGTCTTGGTGAATGCTGGAGTGTCTCCCAAAATGTTGTGGCATGTCACCGTTGACACGCGAATCATCACTGTTCTAAGTTAAGAAAAAGTGCTCAAAAGAAGAGTGTCCAAAACATGCATTACATGTACTGTCGAGTTACACTAGTGGCCATCGCCACTCCTTGTGGCAGCATGTTCCATCTATTAGTTACGCACTATACTGTGTCAAATTATTTTCTTCTGTCCTAGATACAGGATAGCTGCCTCATGATTATGCTTTCAAGAGGTATCTTTACCCTGAAGATCTAGGCTAGAAACATTCTGCTCTTCTCTTTAAACCCCTTTCCTACCAGAACGTTGCCTAAAGCAAAATTCAAAGAAAATTTGGTGTTTGTTCTTTCACCAGGGAAACATCTTAGGTCACACGGCTGGGAAACATTTTACGGCTGGGAAACATTTGAGAAAAAGTCAAATGTATTTGATAACGCTGCTAAATTTCTGGAGGTGGGAAGTCCACATGTCTGCAGTTTGTCACCGGCAAAATTCCTTTAACTTCCTACAAGCATGCACAGATGCAACAACAACAAAGACAACGAAGAGTCTAATGGTGACTGAAAGATGAACAGACAAATCCTAAATAAATTCCTGTGCGGTGATGCAGCGATACTGGTGCAGGCTATCCTGTGGGGAGCTATAGCTGCTAGTGGTCTTTTCAGGATAAGCTCCAGCAACTGCAATGGGTCAACTCAGACTTGTGCTCGCAATATCAGTGTCCAGGGAATCAGGCTTGGGAATGGATATAGCACTCACCAGTGCCTACCCCCTCTTGTATGGGCCCAATCAGTGGTGTCATTCAAATGATTTAGGAACAGGAACTCACTTTTGATTGGCACTTGTTGGGAACCCGGAACCAGCCACGGAGCCCGTTAGGATCCGGAAGGCCTGTTCTGGTCCATTCCCCCTGAATGACATCACTGGGCCCAATCCACACACACACACATCATCACCTTCCATTCCCCTCTGACCCTATGCAGGACTAACCAGTGATCACCTTGTCTGTATGTGGGAAGGCTCTAGCTATATGCGCTGCCACAGAGCTCCTAACTGTATGTTCTGCCAGCATGTTGGGCTCGTTAGGATTGAAATCCTATACACCCCTTACCTGGGAGAAAGTCTGATTGAATTCAATGAGATTTATGACCGAGAAGATGTACTGTGGTGCATTTATTTTCACATGTTCCTATGCACTCGAGCCAATCTTATGGTAAAATAAATTGGTTAGTCGTTAAACCCCCACAAAACTCTTGTTTTCACTTATGTTTGAATTCTTTTCTTCAAGCATCTCAAGCTTGCAGAATAATATATTCACATGATAGGATCTTGAAATCAATGAGGAATAGACTCTGCTACCTTGAATGCTGTTGGGATTTTATCTAAAATGGTTAATGACCGTCAAATTATTCTGGTTCTTTAAAAAAATACCAGACATATTATTTGATCCAAAGACCTCTTGTAACAGTGATGGATTACACCCAGTATGTCCTGCATTAATAGGCATTTTCAGTTCATTTTACACCTTGATTTCACTAAGAAGCTCATTATTCTTTTTTAACTTTGTGTTAATGTGGGCCATGGAAAAGAGAGAACAATTGTACAGTATAGCTTATTCTCTTAAGACAGGGCAAGGAGCAACAGGTATAAGGCTAAGCTGATTGGGATATAGGTCCATTTTAATGATAATGAAAACCTTCCTGATTATATGAGCAGGTCAACAAAGGATGCAGTGATGGAATACTCAGTTTCCCATCTGGGAGTCTTTCAAGAAGAAACCTTCTGTTTGAGGCATACTGCAGTTCTTAGTACTGAGGAATACAGCAGTGGCTAGCATGAGTATTTATCCTAAGCGTCATCCACAAGTCCAAGTTTCATCGCTGTTCTTGAAGGCACTTCCTCCCCAGGAAATGCACCTCTCATCTGTATATATTGCTTTCATATATAGGGATCTTCCCATACCTCAATCCCCATGCTAATATCAAAACTGGAACCATAACCATTGTCAGATGTTATGAGTTTCAGTATTGTGTAGATGGCAAGCTATCTCAGAATGTTCTTCCCAACAATTCCTCCATGTCTGCTAAGGGCCCGCTCCAGTCTTCCTTTAATCAATGCTGTAGTGTCCTCCCTACGTTACTGTGGTAATGTCTGAAGATCAAATTTCCAGGAGGGGTAATGCTGGAGTGGAAAAGAAGGCCATTCCAGCTCCTTCTTCCTGACCTCAGATTCCCTGATATTATTGGATCATCCTGAGCAGAACAAACAGTACAGCAACTGCCTTAGAATGCCAGATGCAGGGGAGTGGCAACGGGATGCACGTATCTTGTTGTCTTGTGTGTTCCCTGAAGCATCTGGTGGGCTAGGCCACTGTGAGATACAAGAAGCTGGTCTAGATGAGCCTGATCCAGTGGGGCTCTTCTTATATTATTATGCCAGACAATGAAGTACTAATTAGTTCGCTTTCTTCCTGCATTCCTTGCCTCCATTCCATATTATTTTTCTAATTTAAAATAGCAACTGAAAGGCATTGATTATTTTCTAATGGCGCAAGATTGGATTTGCTCACTTAAATTTTAATCTATATAAAAATGAACATGCGTGCGTGTGTGCATGTGTGTGTGTGTGTGTGTGTGTGTGTGTGTTCCAGCATACCTCTGGAATGCCTGGAGCGATTTACACCAAACTTGGTACACATATGCCTTATGATCTGGAAAGAAATACTATGGTGGTAAGACACCCCTAGCACCCCTAGGGGTGGGGGTGGGAAGGGGGTGACATGTAAAAATAATTGAAAACGGCTGATATTAGTGTCAAATCCAAAGTTTTCGGGGTCGCTGAGATGAATGGTGACACTCCTGATGCCGTTTCAGTCCAAGTTCAGCCCCCATCAGCATGGGGGGGGGTGAGAAGGGGTGAAAAGAAAAATGTCCAAAATGACACTAGTGTCAAATCCATAGTTTTCGGGGTCACTAAGCTGATTGGGGACAGTCCCAATGACATTTAAGCCCAAGTGTAGTCGAATAGAACGAATAGAACCCTGTAGAACGTTCTGGAAATTTTTGGAAATCATTATGCCCCAGTCTTGGACTCCAATCAAATACTTGCCACGTTACCAGGCATAGTAATATAAGTCACTGAATATAAGTCTATTGATACTGTAGTAGATGCCTATCAGATTGTCCATTTCCCATCAGACTTTCTAAACTCACTTGATCCGGCTGGATTGCCACCACATCGTCTTTGACTTACAGTGGGATCTCCAATTATTTTACTACGGAACCTCCACCCGCCAAAACTTTGCAATGGCACAAGGCTGTGTGTCAAGAAGATGCTGGGTACTATAATTGAAGTGACTATCTTAACAAGAAAGGGAGAGGGTGGAACAGTTTTTATTCCATGGATACAACTCATTCCGACAGATCTCCCTTTTCACTTTAAGAGATTGCAATTTCCAGTGAGACTTGCATTCTCGATCACAATCAACAAGTCACAGGGGCAGTCTGTTAAGTACTGCGGAGTGGATTTGAGATCGCCATGTTTCTTCCAGGGACAACTTTCTGTTGCTTGCTCAAGCGTGGGTTCACCCAAGAATTTATTTATCCTTGCTCCTGGAGGTGAAACTAAAAATGTTGTTTATAATCAAGTTTTGAGTTACATTAATATTATAGTGACTTTGTAAAAGATTTTACTTTATAATTTTTATACTGTACTTATACTTTTAATTTCCTGTACATAAAATTACTTCGATTTTACACTATAGATAGAATTCATTTCTTTTCCTGTTGAATAGAAGCTTGGGATAAATAAATACCTGGGCAATGCCAGGAAAGGACAAGCTAGTGTAGAATATTTTCCAGATTTCTGAAAATTTGACTATGTATTCTCAGAATATATGACTTCTTCTGATCTTTTATTTCAGGATTATATATTTGACAGTTGACATGTCAGTATTTGATGGTTGGCCTAGAATGCCTTCTAATATTTGGCAGTACATATTTAGTATCTGACGACGACATTTGATAGATAGTTCAGAATGGTATGAGCATTTGCTCTGGTAGCTTGTGAGGTTTCCTATTTGAAATTTAATTTGAAATGAAAATTTGAATTTGAAAATCTGCATTCAAATCTAAGTGGTAAAACTGTAAAAAAAGAAAAAAAAAGAAAGAAAGCCAAATTTCAAATGTCAGCAGGCAGCTGTTTTCATATCAGTTTCTGATCATACTTACTTGAGAAATTTCTCCTGCAAGTGATAGGTGTAGCCAGTGGTGTCATCTACTCTCTCGCAAGCCGGAACGCTGGGCGGGACTTGAGTGATTGACAGCCCGTCGACTCACTTCCGGT
>JAJKFI010000035.1:8990942-9037794 GCA_029204185.1 Lerista edwardsae | reverse complement strand
CACACACACCCCGTGGATACCTGAAAACATGGATACTGGGGATGCCTTCTTAAAGACAGAGCATGCAACAAAGTAAAAAAAAAAGATTTGTTTAATGTTCTGCTATCTTTTTAATAGCACCTTTCTAATAACTTTTTAATAACTTTTTAATAGTGGGACGTGGTGGCGCAGAGGGTTAAACCGCTGCTGCTGGGCTTTCCAACTGGAAGGTTGGGAGTTCAAGACTGTGCAATGGAGTGAGCTCCCGTTGCTTGTCCCAGCTCCTGCCAACCTAGCAGTTCAAAAGCACCTAAATGCAAGTAGATAAATAGGGACCACTTCGGTGGGAAGGGAACGGCATTCCGTGCGCCACGGCGTAGAGTCATGCGGGCCACATGACCATGGAAGCTTGTCCTCGGACAAAACGCCGGCTCTACAGGCTTTGAAACGGAGATGAGCACCGCCCCCTACAGTCGGTCACGACTAGACCATTTGGTCGTGGGGAAACCGTTACCTTTTTATCTTTTTAATAGGACAACTGAAACCATTGGATACTGGGGCACGCCTGTACAGTGTATTGCAATTAGGAAAGTGTGATTCTTTTTTCCTCCCCTAGAATTTTCAGTCACCATGTAGACACTTTTGACTTGATTCAGAGTGCCTCGGGTGTTTCTTCAAAGAAGCAACGTCCACATACACTTTAACATTTCACTTTAGCTACCTTCTTACTTGAATATTACCCTTGAACGTCACGATATTGGGCTGCATATTGGGCTGCATGCATGTTTAGAACTTAGATGTGTGCATTTCAAGTTTAAATGCTACCTTGACCCCACTGAAGTGACTGACCTCCTTGCACCTCACTACAATGCCACTTTGTGCACTTAAGGTCTCTGTTATAACAATGCAGCGAGTTAAGACATTGACCCTCGGATGGAATTCCTTTCATTTTGCTGCACAGGACGCCAGTTATTTTTGTAACATGCAGACTCCATCAGTCTTGCACCTAAGCAGCCTGGAGGCAGATTGGCATGGGATGATGTGGCATCTCCAAGTAGATGGTGTTGCTTTCTCCTTATATTGGCTGTCTCCTTGGAAAGGCGGAGACAAACTCTTTAGGATGCATTAGGTGAGAATCAGCATTGGAAATATTAGCTGGAACATGGTGAAAAGCAAAGCAATGATACTGGGCTGATATTTAAAACAGGTCTGCTAGTTCAAACAGAATCCAGTTGGTTAATGACCAAGTACAGTTAATCTTGGCTAATGAGTAGTAATGTGCAAAGATTAACCAATCTAGAGAAAATAATTTGTGGGTAAGAAGC
The DNA here is from genome assembly GCA_029204185.1 of Lerista edwardsae. Taxonomy (NCBI): domain Eukaryota; kingdom Metazoa; phylum Chordata; class Lepidosauria; order Squamata; family Scincidae; genus Lerista; species Lerista edwardsae. Next base: position 9,036,490 of record JAJKFI010000035.1, on the reverse strand, counting down.
CACACTGTTCATTACTTTTTAGGATTGCTCAGTTGTTGAACTAGCAGCTTGCATAGTTATTCAATCAATGAGTAACAATTAGATTTTGGATTCATTCATCAGAAATAACTGGATAGACGTCACTAGAGAAAAATACAACTGTCTGCAAGAAACAAACTGAATGCCTTTCCATTTTGTATGATATACTTCCGTAAATCAGCAATTAGGGATACATGGAACATGGTATATTATAATGCAAGGTTGTTAGAACACCCTTGGGAGATTTTTAAAATTAATCGTTTTTTAAACCTATTTGAGAGAGCGCAAAAAATGGGAATATGTAGCTTTGTGCTCACACATCTTGCATAGGACTTCAATATATCCTCCTTCACTGGGCCAAACTAGATACTAGAAACACAGTGCTAAGTGTGCAGCTGCTGCCATCAAAACTGATACATATGATCTAGCACCCCCATATCTTTGAAACACTGAGCAGGAGTTAGTCCCCCATATTCTCATGTCCTACATTTTTCTGGTCTCTTCTAATGACAACCAATAGTGTAGAGCTGGGAGGAAGAAACAAAGAAAGTTGCGACACTGCAGTTAACTTCCACTTGGTGTGGCCAGTGACATCTAGCTATGCAGCTGCCATTCTGAATGTCAGCATGGTTAGCATAAAACACACTGAACTCTAGTTTGAAAAGGTTTCCGCTTGTTAACTGTTGTAATGTTATTTGGCAGTTCTTTTGACTTGGTCTTTCAGTCAGGGATGGGCTGGAGTCGCTGAACTCAAGTCGTGAGTCTTGAGTTCCATCTCCATCTCCGGTAGTCCATTATGGCTTAGAGACTTAGCGCTGCTGCGGGGGTGCCACTCTGCACCCCTGCATCGGCATTAATTGTGCAGCATCGACCCAACGACATTGCGTCGATGCTCCTGGCAGCAAGGGATTGTACTGCCCCTCATTTACAAATGCACAAGGATGTCATAGCAATCCTATAAAATATACATTTGCAGATATCATTTCTACTAAAGATGACCTCTTCACTTCTGTGTGGCCTATGCCACTGTAAGAGATTAGTGAATTAATTCCATTGAGCCTGCAAAGACATTGTTTCTGAATTGGGCCCTTTAGGATAACAACCAACTTGGCTTAATGGACCTTGTGTTTTTATGTACAAAACTAGCTGTTTGTGACCCGGCGCTGCCCGGGGGCAGAAATTATCCCCAGGCTCTATTAGGAGGAGGAATGAGTTTGTTCTGCAGTGCACCCCCACCTCTGGGGGCGTATGGGGGGCCCTACCCCCACAGTATATCTGTCCAGATCGTAAGGAAGCAGTGTACCACGTGTGGTGCACATCGTTCCAGGCGTTCCAGAGTAATGGTGGAACATACACACAAATATGCAAACCTCCCTCAAAAGCATGACATAGTGAGATCCATATGTAGACATATAGAACCCGTCCCTGAAATAAAACAGTATTGATGACCTGGAACCCACAATGCACACTATCACTGTGAAATGAATGAGGAAACAGGGACAGCATCAACTAAGAGAGCAACATGAAGGTCCCACTTACTGTCTGCAGGTCCAGCCCTCACGTATGAGAAACAGGCAGAGGTGGCCTGTGAGCTCCCTGGACATAGGCCCCTCTCAGATCCGACTGGCTGCTGGAACTCTGTGGATCCTGCTCTTTCCTCCCTGGCCCACTATAGTAGTTTCACTTTCTGTTCTGCTCAGTTTCAGCTGAGCTGCTGCAGAATCGTCTGTGACCACAGGGAGGCAGCAGACCTGTAGCTCCATGCAATCCCCTTGGTTCCTGACGATCCGGCCCCCTCCCTGAAAAACGGGGGGCCGTAGGGGGGTCTGACCCCCGCAGTGATTCCTTCCAGGCTGCAAGGAACGTGTGTGCCAGGTTTCGTGGCCGTGGGTCAAGGGACGGAGATTTGTATAAGGAACATACATACATACATACACACAAACGTCCATTTATATATATATAGATAACCTGCATTCTACTAAAACTCATGCCCAAACTATGGATATATCAAAAAGCAATTTGACAAAATCCACCCACTGACATAGCTCATTAGCTATGGGAAAGTGAAGCATATTCTTAGGCCGGAGAACCGTGCAGCTTGATCCTGTGCAGATTTACTCAGAAATAAGAAGCTTCACTGTGCTGAATGCAACTTACAGCCTAATCCTATCCAGCCAAACAGCAACCACTGTATTCCACGTTGCTTGCAAGCAGGCTGAAGATCATTCATCCCCTTCTCAGTGGGGCCTGTTAAGTCTGCACCAGTGCAGGAGGCCTCTGCTGGTCCCATCCGCCCTCCAGGGCCTGTCCTACCCTCGTTCGCCCTCTCTCTGCCCCCTCTGTCCAGGAATACCTCCCCCATGCCCTCCTTCCACCCTCCCTATGCCCCCAGGCTGATTCGTGTTTACCTACCTGGTAGCAGCTTGGGCTCTCACTGTGGCTTAGATGGGGCAGCGCAGGTCTCCCCTCCAGCGCCATTTACTTCCAGGGTGGTGCTAATGTGCTGTACGGTACATTTGCTATGCCCAGGACTGACACTGGGGCTGCAGCACCAGTGTTGAGGCCCCATAGAATCAGACTGTTCGGCTGCAACTCATTATACAGTTTCCTGGAAGTAAACCCTATTACGTCTGAGCTGACATCCATAGGCTTTTCCTGTTACTCCCAGTTCAGTGTATCCAGGCTTCAGGTGCTCAGCTTCGAATCTGCACCCTTACTGTGACTTGTTTTAGAAACGCCAAGTCATGTGAGACTAAACTTAAGTTCTGTCCTTTGTTACCCTCTTCATGTTAGAACGACCATCACTTCTGGCAAGTGATAGGCTCTTATATCACATTTGCAGATTTGTTGCTTACTTTGAAGGATGCTGTTATTCTAATTGAAACGTATTGATTTTTCAGCAAGTGTACACATATTAATATCGACATCACAAAGTTCAGGGAACAGAATTAAAGCTTAATGTTGCAATGAATTCAAGTTTTAAATTATTTTTTTGGTATGATCGTTGTCACAGGCCAGCAGCGAGAGATGGAAAAGGTGTATTAGATCACTCATCAGTCCGTCCCCCCCCTTGGTGCAAAGGAGCTAAGCATGCCTTCCTCCTTTGGCAGGCATCTACTTGCCTCTACTGCTTACCCTCCTCCCACTCCCTAAATTGGAAAATGAAGAGGGGGACAGAGCTGAAGAGGAAGTCTGGAGGCGGGGATTGTGATGGATAGAAGCCCTCCAAGCTTCCTCTTCCCTTTTCAGTCCTGGGAGCAGATGGAGCAGACTCCTGCATCTAGAAGCAAGGAGAGGCAGTCCTTGAAATGCCACATCAGGCATCCCAGGAAGTTTTTGGCTGATTTTGTGAGGTGTGCCGTTCTACTTTACAAGTTTAACATTCATTGATGGACTATGATGGTTAAAAAACTAGACAGTGCGAGGTTGATGCTGATACTGATGCTGTTCCAGCTGCTTTGGTCTAGGCCAACATTTCTCAGAGTGTGTTTGTAGGAGTCCTGGAGCTCCCTGAGACCCCTCCAGGGGCTCCACAAGCACAGCATAAGTGGCTGCCATCTGCCCCATCCCAGCATCTGTCCCACCAGTCTCCCCTCTTCCTGGCTCTCCTTCTTCATTCCCCTCCAGTTCCACCTCTTTAGCATTGGGCTTGGCACCCTACCACTCTGCATGTTCACCAGCGCTCTGGGACTCTCTGAGACTCTGCACATGCATTGGTGGGGCTCCCCGAGACTCCTTTTAGGAGTGTAAATGGCTCCAGAGACCAAGATGATTGAGAACCACTGTTGCAGGCAGCGATGCCCTCTCAATGTCTGTGAACTGAAATGAGAGTTCAATGTGTGGTAACTCATCTCTGAAAAGCATGATGCAATATTGCCATCCAGATCCCTGTCTCACAGATACTCACAGTCCACTCAAGATTATTTGCTTAATGTACTTTGCAATTTTAGATGATGGGATTTCCATTCTTTTTAACCCAGCTACTCCATAAACTATTCCATAACCCCGAGTATCTTAAGTCATGTTTCCACAGACCCCAAAATAAGAAAGTTAGGCAAAACGCCTTAAGGCTTATTTCAGTGTGGAACACTAGCTTTGAAATTGCTAGTTCATTGACCTACCCAGCCGATGTCTGTACAGTGATGCCTTGTAGCCATGGGGGTTCCATTCCTGGAACTACCGCAGATGCCGAAAAATGCGGATATTTAAATCCATAGTTCAAGGCACCCTGATTCCTCCAGAGGCAAGGAGGACTGTGCTTCCCTAGAGTCTAGAGGGTCTTCTGAGGCCTCTTCTGATTTTTCAGGAAAACTGGAAGTGACTTTTAAGGCCTTTGGAGGGCCAGGGAACTAGAAAGGACCTTCTAAGGCCTCCCAGAGGTGTTAGAAGGCCTTCTGAGACCTGTGGAGGCCATGCACAGCCTCTGTGGGCCTCCGAAGACAGTGTCAGGTTGAGTTATGTCTGGCTCAGTGTGGTTTGGAGGACCTGCGATGAGCCAGGTCCGTGGTTAAAAAATCCACGGATAAGAAGGCTCAACCTGTACTAACAAAGCACACATGAATGTGCATATCCACTGGTATGTCAATATATGAGGCAGATTTTTCATGTGGCAACCAGATTTATACATTCTCCCATAAAAGTGGGGGAGTGTGCACCTTTGGCCTCAGCAAATATAGGCATCTGCATATGTCTCACATCATCTTATGTACATTGTAAAGAAGGGTTGCATTCTCTGGCCTCCACACAAAGAAGGATGTTGTCCAATAAATGTGGGAACATATCCTGGTTGTGAACTATTTGGAGAACCTGAATCGGAGGAAAACCACATCAACATGATGGGTCTTCTTTCATTACTTACTTAAAATATTTGTATCTCGCCTTTCCTTTGCCAGAGGAAATGCTCATGGTGGCTCACAATGTAAGATTAAAAATGTACAACATATAAAACAATTAAAAAGGAAGAGGCAATAACAACTTGGAGGCGAGCAACTACTTAAGACAAAGCACTGCTCTAGAGACAGGGGACAGACAATGACACATCACATAAATGCAAGACAGAACAACAATCTTTTGAGCCCTTGCTGAAAGGCCACGAGGGAAGGGGAAATTCTTAGTTCACCAAGAAGGGAATTCCATAGTTAGAGGTTATTTGTTTACCATGATTACCTTTGGTTTCCCCATGCTCATCATCCATGAAGTGATGCATACTAGATAATGCATACTAGTGATGCATACTTTCCTTTGAGTGAGAAATTGCTTTTAAGTGATCTTAGATGATGCTTCACTGGGAACTAATGAATAATGGCAATGGTTTTAAATAAGACTTAATTAATAAGAAATAGCTGGAGAGGATTTTCAATGGGAAGTTTTCAGCTTTGGAAGGCAAATCCCAATCCATCCAGCTAATAGGTCTCCCTCAGATCTTCTTTTAAACTTATCCAAGGAGACTGAAGAACAAATTTTGATCATGCATAGGCACAATAGCCATTTTTTGCTATCTGTTCTTCTGTTTCATTAAATATATGGCACTTGGGAGATTTTAGATTCATAAAATGGCCTATCATTACATAATGCTATCAGTCTTCTTTTGACTAATAAACACCTGCAAGCGCTCTATCTTTGAGCAGTTGTGTTATGTAATCTAATCTCCATTATGAAGAGAACTACTAATTCCCTCGGTTTTGTTATACCAAACAATGGGAAACTCTACAGTGAATCTATCCCATTGGCATAAGGGTGGGAGACCTCATAAGACTCTTAAGATAACCCTCTTCTCCTGTATTTTGCTTCGTGTGCCTATTTCAAACAACTCTGGCTCAGACATTGGTCTCATTGAGTTGAAGGGGACTTGCTGCTAAGCCTGTGCGTGTATGTAGGATTTCAGTGTCAGCCATGTGCTCTTGTCTCTTCTGCAACCATGAATGACATTTCAGTATGGGAGGGTTCTTCCCATCAACTGCAAGCAACAAGAGTTTGTGTGGACATCATCAGGTTAAGAACAAATGAAGGGAGGGAGAGTGAACAACAGCAATCACAATGTATTCCCGCTACAGACGTTCCTAACCCACATTGCAATACGTTATTGTCACAGTTACTCTGTGTGGGTTTATACGTATCCAAAAAAGAGGAAATACAGCTTGATTATCCCTTATCTGGATTGCTTGGTATGTGAAGATCTCTGGATTTTGGATTTTTCTGGACTTTGGAATAATTAAGTATAAGAGAAATGCTTCCTCTTGCTCTTCTCACTCTTACCCATTTGGGTGTCTGCTGGCCTCTTTTTCAAAAATGTCTGTATAGGCACACAACACAGAGCAGGGAATAGAACTTACAGCCTGTAACTGGGAATAAGCAGAAGACTTCCTTTCTACAGAACGTTTTTTAAAGTCTTGGACAAAGGTTTCTGGATTTTGGAGTGGCCTGAATTTTGGATATCTGGATAAAGGATCATCTACTTGTACATATTTGTCTGTCCGTGTTCCTGTTAATTACATCTGTATTGTGGGGGGGGTTAATTGGGGTTGTGGCCTATTACTTATAGCCCACCTTTCCCTCACATTATGAGTGTTTGAGACAGCTAGCAGCAATACAACTGTACAATACAAACTGCAGCAATACAAACTGTATTTATTATGAAAGCCAGCACTAAAAGCCAAAATTAAAGCAGACTATCACTTAACAGCCAGCAGCACACACATATACATCCTGCAGTGGAGGGGGAGGCAGTCACGGAGGCCTCCTCAAGACAAGGGAATGTTTGTTCCCTTACTTTGGAGCTGCATTGCCCTTACCCAGCGGCGTCATTCACCCGGTACGCTGGGCGGGACTTACCTTTGAGTGGCAGTCCGCCCGTTGCGTCACGCTGCGTTCCGCCGCTTTCCCACCCGCCCCGGCAGGCGGGAAAGTGGCAGAACACGGCGTGACGCAATGGGCGGACTGCTGCTCAAAGGTAAGTCCCGCCCAGCGTACCGGGTGAATGACGCCGCTGCCCTTACCCCAGTGCTGGAAATTTGGTTAGCACTGCACCCTTAGTCATTACAAAACCCTGGCTCTCAGACACTAAGAGTGCAATCCAGAAGGTCATGTTGGGCTGACGCAACACGCTCTAGAACTTTTGGGTGGGCACTAGAGCTCTTGGGCCGAACTCTGCTGGTGCAAGGGCAGTTCTGGGAGGAGGGAAAATGGGCGGGAGGGAGGAACAGGGCAGGCCGGTGGCCGTTCCAGCCCAGGGAACGGGGCAGGGTTGGGATGTGGCCAGTAGTCCACATCCAAGGCTCTGTCCCTAGGCTGCACGGCCCCAATTCAAGCTGTGCAGCTTCCTCAGATCTGCGCCTGCTATTTAGCAGGCACAGATCCAAGGAACTCTATGAGGAGGCTGGTGCGCAACTGTGCCCTTGCCCCAGGGAGCCTCCTCACCGCATCGAAGGCCCACAGGCCCAGCCATTCCAGCACACCTTAGGATTGTGCTCAAATAAAAACTGGCACAGTTATACTTTCAAAACAAGTGCTTCAAGCATATTTTCAAGCAGCCTTGCAAAAAGGCACATGACATTTATCAGTGCTTGGGAATGTTTATGAGCCTGTCTGTTTGTTCACATGTGCCCATGTGTTACAGACCAGCTTTAACAATTGGTTTGATAGACCACTTATTGAGAAAGAATTATGACTGATCTTTGACAAAAAAAAAAAAGTGAAGGTGCTACAAGCAAGGCTAATCTTAAACATCATTTAAGCACCTGATGTTCGGCCTCTCCAGGGCCATCTATATACCCTAAATACAGTAGAGTAATAGGATGCTAGATGAATGATAAAGCTTGCTCCAAGGTTTTAAGTCAAGAGGAGCAATTGTACCCTATTGATCCTCTTAGACCTTTCTTCACGTTAAACCTTTGACATGGTTGATGATTGTTGATGACGAGGTATTTATCGACTGATTATGTGAGAACAGCAGGACACCTCAGACATCTTCTAATAACTCTTAACAGTTCATGCTTACAACTCACTGGGAAAGTACAGGCAGAAAAAAATAGATTGATGAAAAACAGAAGTACAGGCATGTCCCAGTATCTGCTGGGGTTCTGTTCTGGACCCCATTGTGGATACCCTGAAACGTGGATCCGAGGGACGCCTTTTTAAAGATAGGGGAACATCAGTGGATTTGCTGCAACAAGGTAAAGGCAAGAGATTTGTTTAATGTTCTCCTATCTTTTTAATAGGCTTCCCAGTATCCATGGTATCTCTGGATAACTGAAACCGTGGATACTGGGGCATGCCTATACAGCTTATCTGAGGACAATGACTGGTTACTGGACGGTCTAGAACAGGAGTGTTAAACATAAGGCCCTGGGGCTGGATGTGGCCCACGGAAGCTGAGCTGTACTGCGGTATCACTGCTGAAAGGGTGGCCCACATGATGATTGGGCTCTCCCATATCTTGAAAATGCAATCAAGATTTGCATGTTTTCTTTTCTGCCAGCTGTGTTCCTAAGTGAGAAAAACCTGCTAGTTTATGGCCATCATCTGTTTTATCAATCAATCAATCAATCAATCAATCAATCAATCAATCAATCAATCACTAGTATTTATATACCGCTTTTCAACATAAAGTTCACAAAGCGGTTTACAGGCAAATAATAACATTAAAGTTAAATGGCTCCCTGTCCCAAAAGGGCTCACAATCTAAAGGAATGGAGAACACCACCAGCAACAGCCACTTTGCTGGGGCGAAAGGGGACAATTGCTCTCCCCCTGCTAAATATAAGAGGACACCACTTGGAAAAAGTGCCTCTTGCCCAGTTAGCAGGGGTTTTATGATGCCACTTCCTGTCTAACGATATTACGTCCAACCCTCAGCTGGCATGGCGAATGCTAGTTGAACCTGTTGTATGAAATAGGTTTGACACCACTGATTTAGGAGGAGGAAAGTTTCAGGTTCCTGAGGAGATTACACATGCTCCACAGATGTAAGCTGCAAAGATGAAATGGGCTTTTTTTCCAGTTGTCACGCATGGCTTGTGTCATCCAGAAGTGGTCTGGCCTTGCCTTTTAATGAGGCAGCACACAACAGTATAGGTTCCCCCCTGCATAATTTTAGGGGTCTGGCTCAATCCTTAGTAGTTTTCAACCACTATGCCATGGCACATTGGAGTGCCACGAGTGGCCCACAGGTGTGCTGTAGGAATTTGGGGGGAAGTAATTTATTAGTAGGGCCAATCAGGGTTGTGAGCCCCCCCCCCCCAATTTGGCAACATGGTGTAACTTGCCAATTGTCAAAAAAACTGAGTATGTGCCTTGACAATGTTATTGCCTTTTTAGTGTATCATAAGATGAAAAAGGTTGAAAATCGCTGCCTTAGACATTTGACAGCTGGTTTCACCCGCCCATATCTGATTTCATTAGCACTTCCTTCTATGAGAAATGGGCTTTGTCTAGATGGATTGACTTTGGCCACTCATCGAAGTGATCATGTGAGAGGTTCTGAAGAGACTCTTTCAGAAGGAGATTTGGGAAAAATTGGAAGCTAAGGATTTGTTGCAGGTTGCCTGGGAATTTGCTCGGCAATGTAAGACGTGCTATGTCGTATGAGGCTTGAAACTATATTTTGGAAAGATGATGCAGTTTAGAGCCCCATCTAGTGATGCACCCACTGAAATACTTTGACACACTGTTGATCAAGCAGAGCAGTGGCCATGAAGATAAGCCTCACTGCTTGTGAGAATCAGCCACACTGGAGTACTGTATAACTGCAGGGGAAAAAAGGAAAAAAAGAAAATACCTGCCAAACGGAAAGAGACTGGTGATGCAAAGATCACTGGCAATTAAAAACCAACAATGTTTGGTTTAATAAGCTACATGTTAATTAGTCTCCTGTAGAAGTTAGTAAAAACCATGTTTTCAAAGCTACCAGAGCAGCAAGAAAAACAAAGTTCATCAATTGCTATTCATTTCGGTAGCACCTTTTCAATGTGCATAAGTGCTCGTGTATCCTCAGTTAACCCGGAAGAAGATTTGGCAGGTCTGACCCATAGCCCAATACTGCCCCCCCCCACCCGCTGTGCCATATCATGTAGCTCTGCTGCATGCTTGGGGAGGGGTGACAAACCAGAGGTTCCAAAAAATGTTTTATTACCACAGCGAAGGCCTTCTGTCCATCTTTGGGTCTCTTTTGATCAATTGCAGCTATAGAGCTGGGCTAAGTCCAAAGAGAGCCAGACAGCGATCTGTGGCATGGTCACAGAAAAAAGATATGGCATGCGGGATCCACCCCCTCCCACCCAGACAAGCCCCCCATTTCCACCCACAAAATGCCCCAGTCCTCCCCACCCACAGCCCACTCCCACCACCAAATTATCAGCACTGGCAGAGCATCCAGCCAAGTCTGGCATGTGCACAGAATAACTGGCTGTTGTATTATTATTATTGTTGTATTATTGTTGTGTTATTCTGTGCATGTGCACAGAATAACAGCGATGGCACAACATTTCCACCCTCACTGGGCCTTTTGGGTCAGCAGATCACCAGATCTGCTTATGCAGAAGGCACCTAGGACTGGGTTGTCACTGAGCTTCAGGTGTGAACAAGGGACATGAACCTTTTTTTTGGCTAAGGTTCAAACTCAATATGTTCCTCATTGGAACCAGATTTTGTATGTGCTCCAAAGATTGCCTTAGAGAGGGTACAGCCCAGATGTGACCTCAGTGCCTCTCAGCACCTACAGACACCTGCTAGAGAAATGAGTGCTCACCTTGTCATTAAGATGATGCCCTCTAGCATCTCTGCTTTGCTCCATGTGCTTGCCTTGCAAATCCCTGACCTTGGGTAAACCGGAAGATTTTCCAGCTGCTATTCTAGAACTCGAGGAAGCACCGAAGAACCACCATAGGCTGTGTGATGTGTGACTATGTGATGCCTCTGTATATGCTAAGGAGAGGATCTGCTTGATGGAATTTCCCACAGAGCAACGATCTGAGAGTTTGGGTGGGAGAAAGGAGGGAGCTTGTTCTGCCTCTTGATGGTCTCTATGGTGCTGTCTCCTTCTCAGATACATCTGCAACTTTTCAACCTCTGCTTCTATTTTGTGTCGTTGTACGTGGAGACAGTGTGGAGTCTGCAGTGGCTTTGTGCTGTGACACCTAGTGCAGAAAGTGTACAGGTGGCATTCTCATGTCTTTTTTTCAGACCAGGGAGAAAAAGTTCTTATTTCTTTTTTATACTTTGTGACAAGATTCATCATGGCCCAATGTTATCCCTAGTTGTGCTGGGGTACTGACAGCTACGCCAGTGGAATGAGCACACTTCAGTTACAGTAGTCTGTCTGCCAGCAGCTCCTTTGTGGCTCCCAATGCAGCAGCTTGAAAGCCGTGCACTTCTGGCAGTGTGGTGCAGACCAGCTGCTGGCGGAGGGGCAGATTGGGGCAGGATTGGGTAGATTTCAGCAGCAGAGGTGTCCACCAGTTCCTGAATCCCAGTCCTACCCCGATCCATCTCCAGCAGTCCCCTCAGAGCTACACCAGCAAAAGAGGTGGTGTAGATCTGAGAAACTGTACTGGGGACCATTCAGCAGCTGGGTAAATGAGTAAAATTTCTTTACTTTCCCAGCTGGCCTGGACCCAGGTCAGCATGCACGGGATGCCACCCCAGTGGCCCTGCATTGTGCATGCTCGCCTGGGATAGGATTGGACCATCAGTTACATAAATGTCTTAACCAGGCCTCTATATCTGAACTGCTGCATCAAGATAACTGAGAATTTTCATTTTGTTTGGGTCATTTAGACCAGCAGTCTCCAAACTGGAGATTGCTGCAGTGGGGAGAAGTGTTCCTGGCATGAACAGCACCTTCTGTTCTGCCAGGAATGCTTGCGAAGACCCCAATTACAGTCCCTGAGGTCTTTGTGGCCACCTGCATCTGGGGTCTGCCACCCCAGCAAGTGTCGTGGCCAGCGTTCCACACGGATGCAGCTGGCCACGGGAACCCGGAGGCCTGGAGTCAGGGTCTTTGCAAGCAACTCCGGTGGAACGGAAAGTGCCGTTCATGCTGGGGAAGGATCAGAGGGGTGCCGGATCCAGCCCATGGTTTGGAGTTTGGAGCCCTCTGATCAGATCTGGCCCATGGTTGGAGTTTGGAGCCCTCTGATTTAGACTCTTGGTGCATTGGAAGTACAATCTTTCATGCCCCCTACTTCATTTTAATTGGGCTCTGACCAGTAGTGTCATTCAGTAACAAGGAGACGGAACGCGAGGCGGGACTTACCGCCTGATTGGCTGCCCGTTTCTGACGTGTCACCGCCTTGCCGAGCGCCGCGCGGGCACCCCTGGCTTCGGAGGGGGTGCCCGCTTGCCTGGGTGGCGCGCTGGGTGCTTAGGAGAGCCGCGGAGGGGCGCGCAACCCGGAAGGAGTCCCCGCGGCGGAAAGGCAGGCAGCGACGCGTCGTGGGCTCCCTGTCAATCAAGGGGTAAGTCCCGCCTCGCGTTCCGTCTCCTTGTTACTGAATGACACTACTGGCTCTGACCCTAACATCCTATTTTGTGTAACTCTTAAACTAAAACACACTCCCAAAGTGAAAGGGAGGGGGATTGAACCACTTGCAGAACTGATTTTTTACTTGCAAAAAGCATTGGGTAGGAAGCAGCACAGATTAGGGGAAAAGAGTTCCATGGTTTATCTCCCTTGGAGCAGTCAGTTACGACCCCAGGTACATGGGAAGATTGAAGAGCTGATATTCACCGAATCTGCAGCATGCAGTTTAGCCATGTGCAGATCTCTCCTGAAACATCTACCTGCCCCCACTTGAAGAAGACTGCAGCAGTTCTGATTGTTCTGCTCACTTAACCACACACAAATGCAAGTCTTAAGTTATCGAAATCAGAAAAGCAGCCAATCAACTGGGGCTGTTTTCACTGTAAATGGGGTCTACGCCACTTGACATCATGTGAATATTTTTGTGCAAAACCAGCCAAAAGACACATAAAAATAATAGGAGTCAAATCAATAAATTGTGTTTTTTAGTCCCCCTCCTAGCCTAATGGTATATGCACATCAGCTAATATAAAGTCCGTCTCATATTTCATCCCGCCTTGGGTTTGTTTGCTTATTTTTCTCCCTGCGTCTTTTTTTTTAAAATAGCAGATGTTGATTCATTAATAATTCAGCGATGAAAACGCATAGTAAAAACCAAACACGGCCACACTCGCAGCTGCAGGCGGCCGACGTGAAACAATTTCATTGAGCTCAGCAGGCACGGCACAGGTAAACATCACAGGCTATATGAACCACAAGAAACGAAGGCATCGCTGGAAAGCTGCAGGGGCAGCAGTGACAAGGACAAGCCTGGAGACAGGTGTGGAGGTCACTTGGGCTTCCAGGCTCCAGCAGTTCAGCCTGCAGTGAGCAATGAATGGCTCCAACTGCTGTAGGGAGTAATAAGACAAGATGCAGCTTATGGGCTTCTCAGGGGTGTGCAAGTCTTATTTCATTTCCATTTATTTTTATTACATTTCCTCTCCTTAGGAAGGGGTCTTACTTGTAGCGCAGAAGCAGTGGCAGGGTTGTTCTCTTTGAACTGCTTGAGAGAGGTGGCAGCAAAGCTCTATTTCCTGTAGCTGCCATTTTGTTTTTTCCTGGAATGTCGCATTTTGGAGGGAAAAGGTGGTTGCCTATAGGGTCTGCCATGTTTCTGTTGCAGTCACCAATTTTTTTTCCCATAGTGCCTCTGATAGTCCAAGGCATGTGAGGGGGGGGGACGACGACTCCAAATAGCATTCATAATCAAAATGAATGATACAGGATACAAATACTTGGTAGAGCTGGGCTCAGCAGCATTTAATAGTGAGGTTGAAAGGATTCTCACAATGTCTTAGGGCCTAATCCTATCCAATTTTCCAGCCCTGATGTAGCCATGCCAATGACATACTATGGTGGTGGGAAAGTCATGGAGACCTCCTCAAGGTAAGGGCACAATTGTTCCCATTACCTTATTGCAGCTGCATCAGTGTTGGAAAGTTGGACAGGATTGGGCCTGAAGTTTTTAAGTTGTTTTCTAATGTTCCTGAGGTGATTGATATGGTGATTAATGAAAGTCTCCTGTCTTCTCAGAGGTACATTTCTTATGAAAATGCTTGGCAAGATGTGGGCATCGGATTACTTTCTTGCTTTTCTGCAGGTAGGCAGGCAGCATTAGCCTAAAGTCACAAAGGCCAATCTCACTCTTCAGGTAGGCAACATCAGCCTGAGGTCACAATGGCCAGCCTCTCTCCTTCAGTTGGAACAGCATCTGAAGGAGTTCATAGTGGCCAGTCTCCCAACCTAGTAAGATAGAAGGATTGGTTTTATGGTACACCATTCTTTGGCATAATCAAATCTGTACATGCCTGGGAAATAACCAACCTCACATTTGTACTTCTTGTTTGGGGCATTCAGGATATTCTATATCAAAATTTATTTCTAAGTAATATATAAATGGGATGTGGTGGCCCTGCAGGTTAAATTGCTGCTGCTGGGCTTTCTGACCGGAAGGTTGGGAGTTTGAGACCATGTAACAGAGTGAGCTCCTGTTGCTTGTCCCAGCTCCTGCCAACCTAGCAGTTCAAAAGCACATAAAAATGCGAGTAGATAAATAGGTACCACTTCGGGGGGAAGGTAACAGTGTTCCGTGCGCCTTGGCATATAGTCATGCCGGCCACATGACCACGGAAGCTTGTCCTCGGACAAATCCTGGCTCTTCGGCTTAGAAATGGAGATGAGCACCGCCCCCAACAGTCGGTCACAACTAGACCATTCAGTTGTGGGGAAACCTTTACCTTTAATATGTATATAAATACTGTACATTGACTGACCATCCTTTTCAGGTAGGCAATATCAGCATGATGTCACAATGGCCACTCTCTCTTCAGGTAGACTACATCAGCTTGAGGTCACAATGGCCAGCCCCTCTCCTTCAGCCCCAGACCAATTAGCATATTACTAGTTTCATTAACTCCTGGGTCTGCAGTCACACCTAGGAGGCTCATTTTTATATCATCTTAGACTCCTTATATCCTCTTAGACTCTCAGTAATAATGTGCTGCATCCAGCAGTTGGGGGAAAGTAATGGAGGCCTCCTCAAGGTAAGGGAATGTTTGTTACCTCAGAGCTACATCACCTTTACTTCAGTGCTGGAAACTTGGTTAGGATTGCACCCTGAGTTCTGTTTGTCTGTGGGGATTTTGCATTTGTTCCCTGCATATGGGATGAAGAGATATCACTCAATATCTGAATAAACCAATGAGATGGGCATGGCTCTTTATATTAAGCACCTATGTGCTAGTGTCAGGGCATAGAACTGCAGCAGATGTTGCATTTCCTAGCTTTCAGAGTTACATCAAACTCATTTCCATAAAGATATGGCTTATTTTTAGAGGACACTTGAAGGTGAATCTTTTCATTGTGCTTGCATTTTGCTCAGAATTATCCTAATTATGCCTGCATCGTCTTTGCAAATAATTTGTGCATTAACTGTCACTAAAAGCATCCTTTCCTCACCTCTCTCAGAACAGATGGTGCTTTTCAGATTGAATGGGACGATCAGATGTCCCTTTGCATTGAAGTCACATGTGAAAAATGAGGCTTCTAACACATTCATTCATGTTGCGAAGGAAAATAAATAAAACCCTCTTGATAATCAGAAGCAGTTTTTGCACAGGATCAACTGTGGTAGGTTCCTGCTATAAATTTCCTCCTTGAGAAGCTTAAAGTTGCACTGTGAAATGTGACTTGGAATATAAGCTTCACACTTAGTAGCCTGGTAGGCTATTTTCACTCTGTGTGTGTGTGTGTGTGTGTGTGTGTGTGTTTAATGGCTTGTCCACAGCATTCAGTGATTATGTTGGAGAACTCTGGTGTGGGAGGACATTCCTTGCCCTGCCCATCTTCGCATGAAGCTACGGCCAGAGGATGCGTACCACTTTTTGGGTGCTACATGGGGGGGGGGCATTAGCTAGCTTACCATCCATTCACATCAGTGTGTTTTGGTTTTTTTTGTTTCTGGTCATATCTTGGTGTTTGGGCTTTACATTGGTGTGGAAGACCTTGGATCAGTGTGGGACTGCAGAGTATTCAGCTACTTGGGGAGTGGGAGCACTGCGGTGCAATCACCATTAGATCCATAGCTCTTGGCATTTAGAAATCAGGCTGTAATCTCCACGGCAGAGGTTCCCAACCTTCATGGGAACCACTAAGTTGCTGAAGGACTCATAAACAGGGGTGGCAACATGGTAGCAACAGCACTTCTGGGTTTGCACCACCACCGCCAACTAAGTGAAATTGGGTTTTTTGAACATCTCTGTCTGTGGTGGCAGCTGGAGATGCCACAAAACCTGGGTTCTTGCCAAAGATGGGGACATCTGAAACCCCCCTTTTAAAACATTGGTATGCCCAAAAGTGCTGTTGCCGCCATCCTGCTAACACTGTTAGGTTGCGATCATTACCCTGAAGGGGGAATTAGGTATTTCCTGCTGCCCTGCAGGTAGAGTAGCAGGATGAAAATCACCCTGCCATTGAAAGTTTAGCTCATTGGGAAGACATTTGGACTAAAGCTCTCCCCATCCCAGTAGGCTAGCTGGAAGTCATTAATTGTAGTAAAGAAATTCAAACATTCAAACATCTTTCTCCCATCTGCAGTCTCAAGTGGTACAGTCATTGGACCCCTGAACTCTGAATGAAACTGATCCATGGAAACAGGTCAAGATTGGGCTTACAGTCACATGCACAGATGGATAGTTGGAAAGCCCAAGACTTACAGGCAATTTTCGCTGAAGAGGAGGTAACAAATGCTTCACAGCAAGCATAGAGTGGTTTAGTATCTGGGCAGTCACAGCCCAGGCTCCTGATATCAGTCACAGCTTTGATGGATGGCATTTTGCAGACACAATGGCACCAAGGAGAATAGTTTCTTCCCAGTAACAGAGGCAAAACGTGTAACAAGGCACTGCACAAGAATGCATTCCCCATGTTTTCCCTACAAGAAGGACCATGTTTTGATGCTATGTGAGCATATTGCAAACTGCGGCATGATGGTAAATTTGGAAGTGACAACCTCATCATGACACCCTCATGGCCATACTCACATTGCCATGCCCTACTAAGACTACAAAGACTAATCAACGTTAATATTTTTTTTACATATACAGTATGCTTATTTATTTAGGCATTAATCAAACAGCATATATTACACACACCCATAGAACACACATCATTTTCCTCACTAGAATGTTTTATTCTCCTGCCAATCATTTCTACATTGAAACTGATTATATGTCATGTAAAATGCAACTAGTTTCCCCTCAAACTCTCGGAATGGGTTGCAGTAGTTAAGAGCACAATCCTAACCTGGAGTTAGGCTGGCACAGTTAGGCCGGCAAAGTTTGGCCGGCACAAGGGCCACTGTAAAGCATGTTTAGACCACTCTCGGAGTCAGAGAGGCCAGCACACAGGTGAGTGCCATCACCCCCGACTCCAAGAGTGGTCCAAACGTGCTTTATAGTGGCCCTTGTGCCGGCCAAACTTTGCTGGCCTAACTGTGCCAGCCTATCTCCAGGTTAGGATTGTGCCCTAAATATAGTGGTATTTTAGAGTTGCTGGCTTCCGCATGTTTACTCAGAAAGAAGTCCCACTATGTTCAATAGGTCTTACTCCCAGGTAAATTTGTATAGGATTGTGGCCTTCATGTAACAAGAGCTACATTTTCTTTCTCAAGAAGCCCTTGGGAAAGAGAGAAGCCTAGACATTAAAGTATTCTTGAAACACAAAGGGATTCTGATGAGTGTTTGGCCAGTAGTTGCATACATGCATACTGCCAGCCTTAGGGCTTTTAGATTCGGCCCTTATTGACATCGTAATTCAAGCCCAATCCTAACCAACTTTGCAGCATTGATGCAGCTGCAGCACAGCCCTGAAGGGATGCGTGGATCAGGTCCCAGGATAGGGTGTGATTGGTGGCAGTACAACATGTCTTGTCTTATCCTATCCCTCTCCCTGTGCTAGGAATCCTGACATGGCTCCATTCGGACTTGTGTCAGTGAGTTTGCAGGCACAGGTCCAAGCAGACCCATTACACAGGCTGGGACAAATGTCCCCTTACTTCGAGAAGACCTCCAGTCTGCTCAATCCCAGCATAGGATACAGTGTGGTGGTCCCAATGCATCAGCACTGGTTAGGACTGGGCTGTTAGTTTATGAAGTCTTGGCCTTGTTATAATCCATCTCATTGTGTCTTATCTTGTATTTCTGAGCATAAAATAAAGATTCATGAATATCAACCATTGCTTTTGCTATTGGACAGACTTCAGTTAGCTTCATTGATCTGATTTGGACTGTACCCAGTGACTTCATCATCATGCAGAATATTTCATTTTTTGAGCTGAAAAATGTTCAGCATCTTGAAATGTTGGTTTACTCTACTGGGAATTTGTGCATTTTCTAATCTCAACTGAGCAGAAACCACTTGGAGAAAGATTATTTTCTTGCTGCATTTTGAAACTGCTTATGGCATAGAAATGATCATTAATTAAAATAAATGTGGCCAAATTTACACAAATCTCAAGAAGACATGATATGCTTTATGGCAAAGATTGAGTGAGGCAATATTTTCAATTGAACCAGCTGCTATTCCTACATTTATCTTTTCACTCCTTATTCCTCTGTTGTCCTCTCTTGTGAATTATGAAAGTGACAGCCACACCAGCCCCTCTTCATGTTTCCATCTGAGTATTATTGAATGGACAAACATGTTGCAAATTCATTCCTGATTTGCAACCAGTTGTTAAAATAAGGTAAAGGTTACCTCAGTTGTTAAAATACATTATAGCTAAGTAGACATGTTTCTGATGCAGTTGCAGAACATTCTAAACGCTAGGGACACAAGCAATTTATAATGCTCTTTGATGCCCAAAGTATAAATTGCATATTTCTACCTATGGATAAGTGTCCTTATATATAAAAACGTGATTGAAATAAGCCCATTGCACAGATTGGAGAGAATTCCAAACAGTCTCATTTGGTGAGCACAATAGGAAGCCGATCAGCACCTTGGACAGGGAATTTCTCATGTACCCCCCCCCCCCAATCCCACATGAGACAGAGATTCAATTAAACTGGGGCATTTTCTTGAAAGCCAATCACTGACAAAAAACAAACATGCAGCAGGTAAATTCTGAAACTCACCCTATGTAATGCAGGCAACTAATTTAGAGGGAACAGCAAATGTATTTATTATTTATTTAAAAGAGTTATATCCTGCCTTTCCCGTACCAAAGCAAATGTCCAAGGTGCAGGAGCATTGCTGCCTGGAATGTCTCCGATGGCAAGTGGGATGGGCCACTTTCATGGTGCAATTGCGGCACCTGCAGTACTTACTGTACCAGGTCCCTGTAGCTACGCTACTGCATAAGGATAGATGGCAAGGCAAGGCTAGAATGCTCCACAAAGTGTTCCTGAAACACTATCACCAGTATATGCTGCAGCCAACTGTTGAATTTGCAGGTTCCTGTCCAGGAGAAAAGCATCAGGGATACTGAAGGACATGAGAGTGTCAATACTCTGAGAAAAATGTCTAAAGCTGGGACGGGGTTCCCACCTCTTCCTAACTTTTCAACTGTTGGAGTAGAGACCATGTCTTTAGTTGGCTAAGCAGCATAAATCCTAGCAGCATTTACTGAATCAGTAATAGCAAATAAGCTAACGTTTTGTAGATTCTTTGAATGCAGTTCTAAATAACTTAATTTCCTTGGAACAATCACCTTGTGTGCATGCAATTGTTTGCTTATATTTTCATTTCATCTTAGCAAGGGTATCTATTCTCCAAGCATCTCGCTCTAATTGTTGGGCAAAATAAACCACTGCTATATTATGCACCTAAAATGCAAGTAGATAAATAGGGACCACTTTGGTGGGAAGGTAACGGCGTTCCGTGCGCTACGGCGTAGAATCATGCTGGCCACCATGATCGGACAAAAACGCCGGCTCACAGGCTTTGAAACGGAGATGAGCACCGCCCCCTACAGTCGGTCACGACTAGACCATTCGGTCGTGGGGAAACCTTTACCTTTTATATTATGCAGTTAAAATTTTGGATGCATTAAGTCAGTCCCTTTGGAATGGAAAGCTCTGTCTTAGAGAACATTGCAAGGCCTTGTTTGCAAAGATTGTTTCTCCCCTGTCAACAATATTTATTAGAGATCAGTGCATAATTCAAAGCAATTAATCTATTCGAACAATTTTATTTTGTTTCAATGCTTGTGCACTAGCTACTATATTATGCTTTTCTTCAGGCTTCTATGTGCTTGGAGCAACTTGCCAGTTTATGGCAATGATTTTCAAACTTTATACCTTCTGGGAACACTTTCCACATTGACTTACCTGTGTGGTCTCGCATGTCCTCTTCCCAGCTAGAGATGGATTCCACAGACAGTCGAGGTGCAGATACAGTCCAAAAATATTGTTCAGGGCCATACAGTTCTCAGAAAGGGCATAGCTAAAGAAGTGCAGGGGGATGCAATTGCACCAGGCAACAAACTTTAGGTGTGCAACAAGCTGAGCTTGTCACTATTGGCCAAAATGACAAAAACCTTAGTATGTATGAATAATGCCATCATGTTATAGATCATTGGAAAGGTAATTTAATGCAGAATTTAATGAAACAAACTGGATGGTAATATATTTGTGTGTGTGTCCCCCAAAAATCCAGAAAACAAAAATATATGTTATGTAAAAATTGTGGTTTGTTAAAATTGCGTTTTTTATAATACTGTCATTCATTCTATTATTATATATGCATATATGAATAGTATATTCATATGAATGTATATATGAATAGTATATATGAATATACTATTCATATATATGCTGGCCTGGGGAGGGGGAGGGGGGATGTGCCCAGTAGTGCAATTCAAATGAGTTAACAACAGGTTCTATGACGTCATAGCCGGAAGTGATGTTGTGACAGGAAGTGACATCATCAAACAGGAAGTGCTGTCATTGTAACATTGTAACATACATGAGCAGAAGAACAGCTTGAGCGGATGCCTGACAGGGCACTTTTAAGTCGGACTGGGGGTGGGCAGAAGAAATACCGGCAGCTATGAGATCTCTGGGTGATTTGTACTGCAGTAAGGGATTCAGATTCCCCGTACAGGCATACAGCAATACAGGCATGCCCTGGTATCTGCTGGGGTTTTGTTCCAGACCCTCCCAAGGATACATGAAACCATGAATACTGGGGATTCCTTTTTAAAGATAGGGGAAAATCAGTGGTTTTGCTGCAACATTTCACCACACTCAGAACACCAGCCAGCCACAGAACAAACTCCAAAATGGCCCCTAGTGCCAGGCATAAAATGAAACCCCTTTTAGGCCAAGGCCCCCTCCCCATTTCACCACACTCTGAACACCAGCCAGCCACAGAACAAACTCCAAAATGCCCCCCTTAGTGCCAGGCATAAAATGATGGGGCTGTAGCTCAGTAGAAGCTTTGCCTGCAGAAGGGCCCCCACCTGCCTCTCCAGGTAAGACAGGGAAAGACCCCACCGTGGCTGAAACTTTGAAGAGCTGCTTCCAAGCAGTGGTAGCAATGCTGAGCTACAGGGAACCATCATCTGACTCAGCAGAAGAACTTCTTATGTTCTGTATAAGAAACTTTGCACTGAGGTGCTTCAGAGGCTCAGCTGTTACTAATACCATCATTGTGCTTTCTTAGGCAGACAGGAAGACAACTCCAGCCCTTACAATACAACTAAAGCACATCTTTTCATGTCAGGTCACCTGAGCACGCACAGAAGATGAATTTATTCTCTGAATTAAAAAAAAAAGAAATTCAAATGGGCAGGAAATGGCCCCGGTTCGCAAGATGGCCGCTGGTCTAATTAACAAACGGTTTGCACGAAAAAAACAGAGCCACAAAAAAAAACCAAACCGAAACAAAAAAAAAATGGAACAAAAAAAAACTGAGGCCAGCTGAGGAAAGCGAGTGAGCAGAGCCAGCCCAAATTTTAACAAAGAGTTCCATAGAACCCGGGCGAACCCATTGAATTCCATCACTGGATGTGCCATTAGGTGGGGCTGGATGCACCCGAAGGCCACATCCAAGGCCCTGGCCCCAGGTGCGCAGCTTCCTCAGACCTGTGCCTACGAAATCATAGGCACAGATCCAAGGAACCCATAGGGGAGGCTGGAGCTTCCCCTGGTGCAAGAGCACTAACATGCCCTTGCCCCTGTGAGGCTAAGGAGTGCACCCTAAATATCACCATTTTGTGCTGAATGATTTGTGTGGCTATCCAAAGATCCAAAAACCATTGAATAGGATGGTGCAATTTCAGCTTTGCTATATGACATTACATGAAATGGCATTCAAAGCACATTTATTGGGCATACATCAAACGAAGGGATGGATTGATGGGGTGCTTTCCAACTGGTGTTAATTAGTAGAGTCTAAAAATGATGTAATAGCTAAAATGCTTTATGGCATACCACCTTTTTGTTGCCTATTAATTACAACCTTCCTTTTAAGGAAAATATGAAGCTACCTTACACCAAGTCAGACCATTGGTCTTCCTGGCCCAGGGATGATTCTTATTGACAGAAGCCCTCCTCAGAGAGGGGTCTTTACCAACCACACTGTTTGAGATTCTTTTTCACTGGAGATCCCAGAGGTTGAACCTGGGACTTATTGCATGCAAAGCATGTGCTCAATCACTGAGTGATGACGCCTTCCCTTGTAGAAGTCATTAATTAAAAGGAGAAAACCCACATAAATATTATCAGCTACCCTCCCTCTTTCATGTGCGGCAGCCATCATTAAAATGAGTAAATGATATGTTGGCGTGCCTCAATTATCTTCAGTCAGTGGCTTCCATATCAACTCAAATGATTAGTCAAACAAAAAGGAAGTTTCTCTAATTTTGCTTTGATGTTTGCCAAACTCAGGTAGCTGAAAAATTATGCTGTGTTCTTTCTGCTTCATGCATCTGCACTATCTTTTGCTAATGGAGAAAGTTCTAGCATCAAAACTTTATTGGCACTGCTGTTACTGCGGCAGGAGATATGAAAGAACACAGGGCACTGTTCCAGAATAATATGGCTTTTGCATCTCAGGCAAAGTTGCTCATCCTCAGTAACATAGGATAATTAAAAAAGGCAGTGTGCACAGGATTGAAAAACAAAAAAAAATGATTCCTCTTTTTTTGTATATAGACAGCTAAACCATCTAACAGAATACGAGACAGATCAATATAACAATTGAAATTTATTTATTTTTTAAACAAGGCTAGCAATACTAAACACAACTCACCCAATCAACTTATCTCACAGCAGTAGCCAGGTAAACATGGAAAGTAGTGAAATAAATAGATTTTCAGGAGTATTTTGAGCACAAATTTTACTGCAGTGTCCAGGGAAGCCATTACAAAGCTTGAGTGCTACCACAGAGAAGACCTTGTCTTTTGGACTTTTCTGCTGGAGTTCCAGCATTTCTAGGACAGTACGTGGGGTCTCTGGATGTGATCTTAATGCTCAGACCTGTTTGTATAGGACAGCAGTTTTCAACCATTTTCAGTGCATGGCACACTGACATGGCACTAAAAGTGTCAAGGCATACCATCAGGTTTTGTTGACAATTGATGAGGCACACTATGCTGCTGGCCGGGCGCCTACACCTCCAACAGCCCTACTGAGAAATGACCCTCCCTAAATTTCCACAGCACACCTGTGGACCATTCACTCACTTCCTTCTTAATACGTCTTTCTTCAGAAGTCTTTCTTGTCACCTTCCTGTATCCTGCACCCGCTGGATATCATCTTTGGATTCATCTTTGCCTGGCCAATGAACTGCTCAGTTTTGAATCTCTTTCAGCGCAGTATTTTGAATATTTACAACCTTTTCATACTGTTTTTGTCCTGACGACAACCTTGTGAGGTAGGTGAGGCCGAGATTGTGACTGGCCTAAGATCACCCAGGAAGCTTTGTGGCTGAATGGGGACTTGAATCTGGATTTTCCAGGTCTACGTCCAACTTCCAAATCGCTATACCATACAGGCAGTGAATATTAGATAGAGGCTCCTGGACATCCCTGACAAGGCTATCACCCCACTCCCAATCCTGAAGATGCCTGCACTTGTATTTGCTGTGCTTTGATAGTATACAGCACAGGGCTGACACTCAATTAGAACATTCCCCCCCCTACACACTCACACACACTTTGAATGGCATTACACTGCAGGCAAGAGGGACCTGGTTAGCAACATACATATTAGAATGCCTTCCGTTTATGGCAGGCCTCCGCTAAAATAAACATCACTTGTGGGATGCATAGACCTACTTTCCCAGAGGCTAGAAGCAGGTCTGAACGCTGCTGGGACAACTGGATGTTCCTTCTGTCTTTCCCTCTGCCAACTCTTCTCAGTGATAAATGTACTTTGCATTTGCAAATAAGTGCTGTGTACTTCATTAGCTTAAATACGTTTTCATTAGATAAATTGTTTGTTGGATATGGTTACAAGCTGTAAATGCACAATAATGTTCTCTATGAAGAGCAAGTTAGGAAGGGTTTTAAAAAATTGTTTTAATTTCCTTTAAGAATTTTAAATACTGTATTTATGGTCATGGTGACAGTAGCCTGTGCATCAGCGGAAAGGGGACCACTGTGAGATACAGGAAGTTCTCGTATCAGCAACAGCCACATGTATTAAATTGTGCCTGGCACAGTGGCTGCATTTCTGGTACAAGGGCTGTGGGTGGGGCAGGGGGAACAAAACTCATGAGATGCTTATGGGTCATCTCTCTGTGCATGTGGGTCTGGAGAAGGATTAAGAAAAAATTATTTTGTTTACAAAGGGATTTGCTCACAAAGGAAGCAAAAAATCTCTTTTCTCACAAAGAAATGGTACGGACATAGGAAAGAGGAGTTGGACCACACATCTGTAGCAATGTGACAACCATGATCCAATATGGGTCCATGATATTTGCAGAATCAGGGCGCAATCCTAACCTGCACAAATTAGGCTAGCAAAGTTTGACTGGCACAAGGGCCACCATAAAGCGCAATTGAACCACTATTGGAGTCAGGGAGGATGGGGCACATCTGTGTGCTGGCTTCTCTGACTCTGGGAGTGGTCCAAACATACTTTATGGTGTCCCTTATGCCAGCCAAACTTTGCTGGCCTAATTTATGCCAGCCTAACTCCAGGTTAGGATTGTGCTCTCATTCATTCCTCAGTGCACTTGCATTAACAATGGTTGCTCTGACTGGGGGTGCCCTGACTGGATGCTTTTTTGAGCACCATGAGCAAATGTTCATGGCAATCCTGCATAAAGCAAACCCTATTTCTAGTGGTTGGTTTAGATGCAAATTGATGGTCGATTCTAAGTCTGGTGCTCTGCCCTATTGGTGCCCTGTGATCATCAGCAATTTGCAGGTAAAATTCATTGGAAAACAATGCCTGTCCCATTGTTTTCATCTTTACAAGGAGCTCGCTAATTTGTTGTCAGTGGAACAATGCCAGAGCCAGCCAGGCATGAAAAGAATTTTAGTCAAGGATAACCCAGCAAGGCTTCTAAGGGACCGTATTTGTTTACCTGTGACCAAAGGAACATTGCTCATTGCAGACCCCAGGGAACTTTATTTGACAGATTAATCTAGATTATTTATTTTTTAATTAGGCACATGAACGTATCGTATACATTGGAGTAGGCTGTTTTCTGTGTCCAATTTTTTTTATTTCACATCCTCATTCCAATACAAATAATTATATTCTGTAAATGCACACAGAGAACAAAGCTAATGAAGGGTAAGTGTGGATGATTGTATCATCCTGCCCAGTGATATAGAGAATTCTCATTAGCCACAGGTGTTTGGTCAAGTGTGTGGCAAAATGAGTACCTGTAACTTCCCATTTTTGCTCTTGAAAATGAGAACTTCATTCTATGTGGGGATAACACGGTATCTTTATTGGCTTCCTTGTATATCCAATCTATTTTTATGAGAGCACAGACAGGCTTCAAAGGGGCAAATCTAGTCAGTATCTTGCAGCCCCATCCCTCTACACGTAGTTCTCATAACATTGACAGGACAAGTTCAATGATTCTTAAAAAGAGGCTGGACAAAACGTATTTCTGGTGTTCCGAGGAAAGAATAACCATTGTTTTGAACCAGGTAGTTTAAAAGAGAAGAGCTTCAGATCTGGGGGTGGGCTTCAAATTATGTTAGCCATCAGTGTTTCAAAAGCATCCAGCAGACACTACAACAATAGGGGGCTCACTTTCTTAATCATACGTGAGGGCTAGTTCTGTGAAACGTGCATGAGAAGTGTCACCTAGCATTTTCAGAATACTTGTTGTTCCCCATATTGGAAGTGGTGTTTTCTTACTCGGAACCCCCACTTTGTTCCTTATATGCTTTGCTCTATATCCACCTCATAGCTTGTAATGTTGAACTTTGTATGACCTCCAGTCAGGCTGAGGGAAGGAAGGGGCCTGGCCTAGCCTGGTGGACTGGAGTGAAAACTCCACTCTAAAGAGTGCCAAGGACAAAAGTACTTGAAGGCCACGAGCAAAGTATCCTCGGTTATCAAAGGAGTCTGTCTTAGCCTGGGAGGAAGACCACTAGGGAGTGTTGCTGGGGAGAACAGCTTCCCAGTATAGGTGGGACCTTTTTATCTGTGAGGGTTCCGTTCCCAGGTAAATCACGGGAACCTGCAGATTTTGCCACCCCCACCCTCCCCCTATTCTTAAGAAAAGAATTCAAGTAGGGATCTGTATCACCCAACAGAGTTGATAGAGGGGGTAATACCCTAATCAGGGTGTCGTTATCTTGGTGAGTACAAAATAGTGGGCATGTATTTGGTACATCCAATGGAAATCAGGAGAGCGGGTTGTAGGGAAGGATTTATAGGGGACCCCATTCTTTCACCCCAAGTTGCTAACCTTGGAGAGAAGAGCAAATAGGGGATGAGAGAAGGGAAAGAGTAAAAGAGCAAGATATGGCTATCTGTCCAGTTGTCTGTGGGCAGCAGTTCTTGTGAGCAGCATGTGGACACTCTGTAGAGTGACAATTTGCTGGCCAAATTCTCTTAGTATTTAAGGATTTTTGGAGTTGCTTCTAAGTGCAGGGGATAAATGTGTAACTTGGGCCATTTTTAATGTGTGCCTGGATAACTTGGTTATGAATGAAGAGAATTCCTCTTAATCAAGCAGGTTGTATGTAAACCCAGCTAGCAGTGACAGCTATAATACAGATTACTACCCTGGTGCCAGCAGATGTCTAGCAATTTAAAATGAGGTTTACATGTTAATGTAAAATTCCAATGTGTTCCAATATTTTGGTACAAAACACAGGCATTCAGGAGAGCAAAATACAAAATGTAAACACAATGCAAAGATACCTGACAGCATTACCAGAATTGGATTCATCTAGAGATAGTGAGATTATTGTTTTCCTTTCCGGATGTGGAAATAAGGGAGGGAGAGGGAAAGAATTAAAAAAAATAAGAGCCGTGAGGCTTGACCAAAGTCTTTGGAAAATAAGGCCTGCGGGCCAATGTTTCAGGGGGAACACTTCATCTTGCATGCTAGCATCTAATTGTAGTATGTTGCTTAGCAACATTAGCATCATAATGACCAGGAATAAAAGGAAAGTAAAGAATGGGGGAGACTTACTTGGAACATGGGCAAGGGGATAGGATATGGCAGAAGAGGCCTCCACTGATCCCACCCTCCTCCCAAACCCAATCCGCCCCCATTCCGCCCTCCCTCCTCAAGTCTCCGCACCAAACATACTTCCACCAGCAGCCAGGAGCACTGGATTCAGCACTGGTGGGTGCGCACAGGCTGTCCTACTAGTGATGCTTGCTCATGAGTCGGTGTTGAGCAGTTTACGATGTTTTTACAATGGCTCCCACCGGTGTAGCAGCCACAGTGCCAGCTCTTGCACTAGGTAGGCTTGCACTGTGAGCTGTACTGCTGCTGATCGGCACTGCTGAGCTTTCTGAGAGGTTGCTACTGAAGTGTCTTTTGTAAATAAACCTAACTTCATAATAAAAACTGAATTCAGTGGTGTCCTGGCATTGGATCCGGGGAACCACATGCCCCTGGGTGGCAGGCATATCATTTCATATTGTGCATGGGTAGGAACCTCAGCATTTACTTCAAATTTTGCTTTAGGCACCACAACCATCCCGTGAAGTTTTACGTATCTACATTTTTTCACTTTCCCTCAACATTCTTGACCTGATGAGAAATTAAATGTGTGCTTTGAGTTTTAGTATGACCAAAATTCTGATGGTAACTTTCGTCATTTCTAGCTGTCTCCTACAATTGAACTGCAGGGTGGATTCTACGGATATTTTAAAAAAGATTAACTGGATATAGTATCATACATGGATGTGCAGAACCCCCCTGAGACTTACGTGTGTCTTCTAGGAAGTCATTTGACTTTCCTGGAAAAGTATCTGGCATTTCTGCTTTGCAGGAGCTCTGACATTTGCTTCAAATTTCTCTTTTTGAAATTTCAGTGCCAGCTGTAATATAGAAACATGGGCTCCCCACACTCAAAAGGAACAGGGGTTGAATGTTTCCTCAACCGCTTGAGATTATTATATGTAACTGGTGGACAAATTCATACTTCGTAAAGGAAGGGTACTTTTTATGTGCTGCTAAAATATCAGGAAGGTGTTTTTCCAAGCTGAATAAACATATGGAGGAAAATCAGCTCTCCCCTAAATTAAATTTATCATAAGGCGATTGGAGTACGTTACAGTCCTGAGATTTAAGAACATAATTATGAGCTGCAGCAGACAGTCAAGAACATAAATAAAAATGGGGCGAGTGAGTTCTCTGATCCATACATTTACATGCTAAGTTAACTATCTGTTATATAAAAGATGCTGCTAGCATAGAGTTTAGTACATTAAACCATGATGCCTTGCTCTTTCCAATGGATTTGTGGGCTATAGAGATCATAATATTCCCAGAAGGCAATACCAAAAAAAGTAAGTGCAATAAAACAGCCCTTTTGTGAGCCATATAAAATGTACCATTTATTGCAGCAAGCCAGAGATACTAATGAATTAAAAAAACAAATTACCTCTTCAGCAAGAAGCTGTAGTTTTAAGGAATTTTCCCCCCTGTCTCTTTCTGGCCTAAAGGAGGGCCTGAGTCAGTAGCTCACTTTCAGATGTTGCTTATTCAGTTCTGCTACTGCTTCTGATTGGTTTCAGCAAATCTTATATAATCTGGACAACTCATTTAGATCCAAGGAACTACATCTGAATAAACATCTACGAGGCAGCCTAATTTTTCCTCTCAGGCTAATAGGTTTGCACAGAGGAGTCCCTGGGGTGGGTGCCACCAGTTGTGCTATTTACTGAGAGGAGCTGGCTCATCAGAAGTTTGAAAGTGACATAATGATGTAATTATGGTGCCTCAAGCTTCTGCGCTGTCATGTTGCTTTTAACGCAAAAAAGCCCACCTCTGGACCACTTCGGTTTGGCAATCTTTGGCCAGCTCCAGGCCTACTCACTTCCTGTTCTCACAAGTGAGTGGCAAAAACATGATGCTAATGAAAGCATGAGGTGGCTAGGTCTGGAGTGGGCTGAAGATCATGGAGCATAGGCTCAGGTGGTGTGGTGTCATCCTGCCAAGGGTGACATGTGGTGCAGCCCACAACCTGCACCCCCTTATGATGCTACTGGGCTTGCACCCCGAACCAAGGCTCCCTGGATCTTCAGGCCTGGATTAAGCGCAGTGTCCCTATAATTCATGCCACAGCATGGACCCCATCTGTGGCTGTGTGGCAGCACCTCCAGAATGCTCGGTGATGATATCATTGGCATCACCAACTTCTGAAAAGCTGAGCTCTGAGTTGTGTGTTTACAGCCATGCAGCTTAATGGGAACAGTGGTTATGTCTCCTTCCCCCATACGCTTGAGCCTTGATGTGAATCACCACTTCTTCCTGACTACTCTCATATAAGATGTACTCAAACCGCTCACCTAGCTAAACTCAGAAAAGCAGTCCAGAATCAGCCAGAGAAAGCTGTGTGCTCCCTGATCAAATGCCAAAGGGTGCCATTCCAGGGAAGCTTCTTCAGCCTTGGGAGTGAGGGAACTATGTAGCTGAGTCCATACTAAAGGAGCTGTGTATCACATTAAGCACTTCCGAAAGAGAAACTGAATTGGTGCTTTTGGCTTAAGGCAACCGCAGATGTTGCCAAGCTCCCCTATGGTTTACATTTCCTCTGGATGGTTTGCATTTACAACACACAGTGAGAAGTTCTGACCCTCTGTGCTTTGAAGTTGCAAGAGGGAGGGTGCGACATGGAATGCCTTCTTCCCCCAGCATCATCATAATTGTACCTCAGAAGGTTCTTCTCGGGCTGTACTGTAGGCATTTTCAAGGCAAAGGTTCTTTTTTGAAAGCAAGATGAAAAGATATCCCCAACGTATCTTTAAGGCCATAGGGAAAGAAACATTCCATAGAGATAAGGAGGGGGAGAAATAGCTTGAAGGAGCTACAGAAGCTGGCAGAAAAACGTGAGGTAGTGCAAAGACCAAGACGTATTAAATGATGAGGGACTCCCTGAGCTCCATCTTAGCTAGCTCTCCTCATTAACTCACCACCTGTATTTATCAGCACAGGAGAGCAATATACTTTGATTAGTGTTGCCTTCATAAATGAAGGTATATTATGGGAACAGACATGTGTACCGCATATCATTTCCTGGCTATTTAATCATACACTCTGCTGCAAGGCAATGAATCTCAGCTCTTCACAAAATAACATTCCACGAGAGGCCAAAGTCAACAACAATCCCTAAGGTGTCAAGGTATAGCTCTCAGATGGACTTGCCACCAGTATCTCACCAGATGACATTCGGAGAGAATGTGAACCTTCTTCCTTAGGTTAAAGCATCTGAGGAACTTCCAGGACAGCAAGCAAAACACATCAATAAGCCCATCGCTCGGTGGTCATCAGATGGTACTTAATTTAATGTGAAATTGGAGGTTTTCCTTCTGAAGCAAAACATCCAATACAAGGAATTTTGATCGGAGGAATCTGTGTGAGAGCCCTCCAAGAATTTCAATAGGATCTGTGAAATTTCCCAGGGGAGTTTCACAGATCCTCAGTCTCAAATGCAATTACAATAGTGAAGGAGTTTCTTTGGCCTTTAAAAATCATAATGCTAGGAGAATAGTATTACAGAGCACTGGAGCCTTGTATTTTGGGGATGTAAGGACCCAAACAGTTGCTTAAACCTGGGTCCAGTTATTTATTAAATAATTGGTGCTGCAACTAGTCATTGGGAGGCTCCCACTGCTGTGCTAATTCTAGGATTAAGAAACGGGTGCATTAAGGATACTGATGAATCTGTTAAGGGAAGTACTGCGGAAATCCACATTCTCAGTGCTTGGCCTTGGGCCAATTGGGCCCCACTCTATGGTAGATGGAGCAGCGACAGCCAGCACCTTGCACTTCAGAAGGTAAGCCTTCATGCAGAGGCATTGCAAGGCCGGCACGGCGAACAGAGCTCTGTGTCTGGAGGGCTCTCCCGCCCATTCCTGACTCCAATTGGTCCGAAATCAGGGCACCCCAGAAACTCACATCACCACCAATCTACTTCCAGGTGCTGTGCCTTCATCATCATAAGTATAGGAGGTTGTGAAGTTGGGGGGGCGCTGCCTGCCCCTGCCCTTGGCCATGCAAAACGTTTCAAATTGGGCCCCGCAGCTCCTAAATCTGAGACTGTGCTTACAGCTCAGATAAACGACTCCTGCCTCAGAGGCTGTGATACAAACACATCTGTTGGCAGCTGCTGTGTCACATGTCTCTGATTTTCTCCTCCCATACCAGCAGTTTGTAACAGCTGAATGTGCTTGTGGGTCAGGCTGCCAGCAAATAAGACACAGCAGCAGCGCCACCTGCTTTTATGTGTCCCTTCGCTGAGCAAGCTGTTGTCTGGGTTGGTTCATCTACTGCCTTGAAACATGCTTATGTATTTTACTCTCAGAAGACATCATTGTACAACAGCATTATGTTATGTAAATATATTGCACTGTTGTCACCCATGTTGTGACCTTATTTTGATTGTGCTTAGGAGAAGTGCTTTTATCACCCCATTCCAGTAATGCAACTGGGGGAAAAAATGTCACCCTTATTTTTCACTGTTGCTTTTTTATCTGATGGTAACTGGAAACTTTCAAGTTGTCCCTAACTGAGTAGCACTGAGAAAGTCTGAAATATATTGGTTGTTTAAAACCTCTAAAGCAAAGTGACATTAATGGACAATTGACAAAGCTTATGTTTTTGATGGTATTTTCAAAAGGACTGAACTTAATGTAGACACCATTGGTATTGAGGAAAGCCACAGTGATTCCCAAACTGTGGGTTGGGACCCACCAGTGGGTCACAAGCCATTTTCAGGTGGATCGTGAGGCACCTAGAGCAGCCATATTGAAAATATGGGAAGAAGGGATGCTGGAAAGGGGGAAGGCTGTGTGGTTATTTTGCTTGTGCCAAGGTTGTAAATAGGATTTTTTTTCCTTTCTGATTCACTTTGCTAGTGGAAAATGGCTGAGAAATAACCCACCTTATTGCTGCTTTCTCAGGAAATACAAGCTCTGGCATCACAATGATGGCACTTCTGGCCATGACATCACTTCCGGTGAGTCCTGGACAGATAGTCATTCTAAAAAGTGGGTCCTGCTGCTAAAAAGTTTGAGAACCACTGTTCTATACACTTTTCCTGAAAACAAGTCCCACTGAATACAATGACATGTGCTTCTCAGAAGACATGTCTAAGGTACTAATATATATTCATGTAGTGAAAACACTTCCTAGATAGGAGTAAATATAATTGGGTTTGGCGCTTGCATGAATCAAGTGTTGACCCATCTGTAAGACAAGTAAATCAGCGAGTCATCTCACTGTATAACTTCCTACACAGATACCATATGAGTCTTCCTAGATGTGACTGGCTATAAGAACCATATCATACATCACATTTTCCCCTCTTCGTTCAACAATAATCAGCATTTACTGTCTGTTTTCCTCCCAGCCACTGACTTGGGAAAGCTATCAATCATACTGAGCTATTTTCTAGCATCCTGATAGTTTGCTTCCTTCAAAATCTGCTACTTTCTGCTAAAGGTATGCTCGTAACAATGTCATCTTTTATTTTAAACTAGTCAGTTCAAGCAAACTCACATTTCAGTCTTTTTTTTTTTTAGGTTTACCCACAGTTTCACAAAGAGAAGTTCGTATCCTTAAAGAAATGCACATTGTGTTGATCAAAAGAACAAACATGTTCTGATTACCTGTATTTCATACTGATTGCTAGTAGCCTTCTAATAATTAAGGGCCCAATCCTAACCAACTTTCTGGTGCTGATGCAGCCACAATGCAATCCCAAGGTAAGGGAACAAATATTCCCTCACCTTGAGAAGGCCTCTGTGATCTCCCCTCCAGTGCAGGATGCCCATTGGCACAGCTGGAAAATTGGTTAGGAGTGCATCCTAAATGTTTACCAAGCATGATGGAGCACTTCACTACAGCTGACATGAATAGGTGTAAATATTACAAATGGAAACATTCCAGTGTTGCCGTTCACATTTTGA
Organism: Lerista edwardsae; assembly: GCA_029204185.1. Lineage (NCBI taxonomy): Eukaryota > Metazoa > Chordata > Lepidosauria > Squamata > Scincidae > Lerista > Lerista edwardsae. Next base: position 9,002,842 of record JAJKFI010000035.1, on the reverse strand, counting down.
CTATACAGTTTCGAACCTGGAATTCAAATGCCCATTTTGAATGTGAACCTGTTCATTCAAAATTGACATTTTTGCTAGCATCTCATGATTTGTGTCTCATTGCGTCTCATTAGGTTGGGCACCTAATATAAAATCTCAAAATGTCAAATGACTATGTGTCTGTTATTACATAATGTCAGGTAGAAAAAATGAAAATATAAAACATTTGGTGAATAGTCAGGAATTATTTTTAAGGTCATAAACCCTGCTGGATCAGACAAAAGGATTGTCTATTTCACAGCCCAGTCTTACCTAACCCCCTCCCCTGCCAATGCAGACACATCTTGAGAGCATGTTTTGCGTCCTAGAGCAGGGTGGAGGCAGTTGGAGAGGTCTCCTCAGGGTCAGTGAACTTTTGTTCACTTGTCCTGGAGAAAACCTCTACTTTCCCAATGGGTCTCCTCAGTCCTGCACCAGCTACCTTGCTAGTCTAAAACGATGTACATCCAATACATCTTGCATTGCATCCAAGAATTTCCTAACTCTGATGGAAACAGTTTTCTTCAGGAAGAAGTGCCATCCATTAGCAACAAAGAACCTTTGGATCCAGCCTAGTGAGTGAAAAAATGAAATTATCTTAATACAGGTAGATGATCCAGACATCCAAAATCCAGATTATTCCAAAATCCAGACTTTTTTGTGCAAGACTTAAAAAAAACTTTCTATAGTGTGAGCACTAGAAGGTCATGCGCTTATTCCCATGTACAGGCTGTAATTTTCTGCTCTGTGGTGCGCCATTGTTGAAAATTGTTAAAGAGGCCAGCAAACACTCAAACAGTTGATAGTGAGAAGAGCAAGAGAAAGCATTTCTCATTATATGTATGCAATTATTCCAAAATCCAGACAAGATAAGGGATATTCATCCTACACACAAAAAAAATCATGTCACCAATTTGCAAAACATTAGGTCAGTCCTAATGTTGATCAATAATGTATTTTTATTTTTAAAATGGATACCAGTTCTGATCAGAGCAAGAACAAAGGTTTCTACGTCCTGTGTATCGCATCCATTGGAATTTGCTAACAGAAGTTCAGTTTTCTGATGGTCAAACCAATGATCAATGCAATTTAATAATGGCACTTGCCTCCTGCTCATGTTGGGTGGGGGATGATGTTGCCTCCACCTTTTTTGAGGGATGAGGCATGCTGGGAAGGTTGCAAAGGGCTTGTATTCCCTAGCCAGTTAGGGGCAGGCATCAGTTTAACAGCCACCGTTTCCCATAGCTGCTTTGAAAAGTGCAGCAGCAAACTATTTATCTGCCTTTCAACACAGCAAGATTCCCGGCTGCTGGTGGGCCAAGGAGGAATGCTTTGGAACCCATTCCTCCATTGGACTCGGGATGAGAGGAAGCTTCCATGCTCTTCCTCAATGAGAGAACTGGCCCTTTAAGTAACAGAAGCTAAACACAGCGGCAGCACTTTTCCTAGGAGGGGAAACCTATTGTTGCTATCATTGTTAGAAGTGAGAGATGGAAGCAGTGCCTGCGTTTACAGGGCCAGCAATGATCAGGTGTTTCAAAGGCTTTAGGGAAATGCTCAATACAAATGGGGAGCATTGTATTATGGAACATTTCCCTTTTTTCTCAAAAGCATCCACTCCAACAAATGTTCCGTTGTTCACTCTCTCTTGGCAAGGGAAGCAAGGAAGCTGGCTGTGTTGGCTCTGTAACTAAACTTGGTTGATGTCCAGTCGGTTTAGGGTCAGAGAGCCAGATGGGAATGTAAATGAAGCAGCTGCAGGTGAAACCCCCGGGAGCTTAAGATACTCATATTTGCCAGATCAGAGCGATGAAGATCTCTCTCCCTACCACCAGACACTTCCCTTCGCAGACGTTGCTTAGCATATGTTCCTGAAAGCTGACCAAGCAGAAAAAGAAAACAGGCAAAACATCTTGACGGCACACAAAGGAGAACCGGGCCTTGGATTGCTGAGTTAGAAGTTCCTATTCCAGTTTTAACCCATGAGTGACTAGCCAGAGTTTTGGGGAGGAAACTGGGTTGCTGAGCCAAGTATTTCTTAATGATTATGCTCTGCAACTGGAAACGGTAGCAAGTCTGGAAGCCTACACAGATTTAATCCTAATTAACTTATAGCATGTCTGAGTTTTCTTTCCCACCCATTTTAATCATATTTTCCAGTCCCAGAACAGTCAATTATTTCTGTTTACATTATACTTTGTTACAGGCAATAGCCAGCCACTAAAGAGGAAAAAAAATAAATACCATTATTTCTATTAGATCTGCTTCAGGGCTGCAAATGAAACATTTGCAAATGTGTTTCCAAATGAGTATTGGTTTGGGGGTACAGCGAATACTTTATGAAAGGAACAGGACTACCAATCCGAAAACCTTGCCTCTCCTCACCTGCCTATTCCCTGCATAGCCAAACCCTGAGCCTGAAAGTGGCCCAGAGAAACACAGACTGGGGAGGGAAATCTAAGGAAGAATTATCCAGCACGGGATGGCTTATGTACTATCAGTGGTGGCACCAGCATTGGGGGGGAGGGGGGTTGGAGCAACAGTCCCCCAACGGCATGTACACCTCCACCCCATGATTTGACATGCATGCACATGGGCACACCCAAGCAAACTATCCCCCCCCCCGGAATCCCCAGAACCAGGAGACTCCATAGCTGTAGGGTAGTAGAAGAGGATGCTTGCTCATTCTCTGCTGCCACTATCTTTTCTGCCTTGTGCTATTGTTCCACCCTTGTATGCCCCACCCCACGGCTGCATCAGGAATAGGGGGCACCCAGAAATTCAAAAATGGAACCAGACCAAGGACAAACTGGCACTGTTGGCCTGGTCCCTGGGAACTCTTTTGCAGTGCCAGCCCCCCCCCCCCGAAAAAAGAATGATCTGCTACTGCTGTTCCTTTAGCATCACCTAGGAAGCTCTCCTATTGGGCGTTAGCTTAGTGGTCCATGCTGGAGGAATAGTGAACAACACAGCAGTCACACTAAAACAGACTGGACTGCATGCTATGGTGGGGAGGCCCACTAGGAGGCTTGGGAAGCTTATTCCTTGGTAAGTCCCTTGACTGCAAATGGGTCTCCTCGGACAAGGACACAAAGAGGGGAATGTTGGCTGGCTCTGGAGTTGCTTGCGCTGGGTGCCACCACTCCCACATGTCGGTGGGCCTCCTTTTCATTGCTGTGCCTGGGGTCTTCCCTGCTCTCTGCAGCCAGGAAATACGCAGTCTGGAAATACATTTCTGGATCAATGTTTATATGCCATAAACATTGGCATCAATAAACCACTGGAATCCTAGTTCCAGCAATGGTACAGCTGCATAGGATTAGGCTGCTGCTAGACATCTGACAATGTTTCCTAGTTGTAAGTGTGACCTGGATCACCTGCCATGAGCTAAAAAGAACAGAAAGGAAAAGCAGCTCGTATTCACCTTTGATTGCTGTTTGTTTATTTTGCTGCTTGATTGCTGTTTTTACACTGCTGGTATTGTAACGTATTTATTATGATTTTATTGTAAGGCACCTTGGGCATTCCATTGTAGGGTGGCAGGAAAGGCGGGGTAAAATCACTTAACTAAATCAATCTTATTAATGGTCTGTTTTGCTTGTGGAATTCAAAGGCAAAAACCAATATCAGGGAATGCACATGTTGGGATCTCTTATCACTGCGGTTTAATTTACACTCCCAACATCAGACATGGGACCACACGGCCATTTGTGGCAATGCAAATCAGCAGCCTGGTTTTTGTGTTGCCAGAATGCGAGTTCTGGCGGCACAGGGTGACCATAGGATTGGGACTTCATACAAATGTCCATCCAGTTATAGGGTCCAACCTATTATTCTCTCTGAAATTGAGTGACTGGAATGGGATATATTGGCAAGACTGCTTTGCAACTCAGCAACTGTGGCTTCCCCATATGAGTTTCAACCACAGTCACAGCAGTGAATGCCAAAGCAGCTGTCTTTCGGAGGCTCATGTGCTACGTGTGCAGCAGCCAAAATAAATTGACCATGTATTCTGCATTTCTGGAACAGGTAATTTTCATGCATTTCCAGGACAAAGCAATTACAGAATTCAGCAGCATCAGCAGTATACACTATCTATGAGCCAGAAAACACTGTCTCCTTGGCTTTGACTCTCTCTCTCTCTCTCTCTCTCTCTCTCTCTCTCTCACACACACACACACACACACAGAACATTATCAGTGAATATTTCTTATATTTTTTTCTTAGATGGTGTGTGGACAATTGTATAGACAATTTTCCCTTGCTAGACATGAACATATAGTTAAAATTTAACTTTGCTTTAGGATATTTTTTTCTTATTATACTCCTTATGCCTGCCTCATGTATTCAGCAGAGATACGCAAAGCAATAGGTCTTGGGCCGGATGAAATAATCTGCTTTTGCCTTAGGACTGACCCAGCAAACCTGGAATTCTCTCTCTCTCTCTCTCTCTCTCTCTCTCACACACACACACACACACACACACACACACACACACACAGAGAGAGAGAGAGAGAGAGAGAGAGACAGAGACAGAGACAGAGACAGAGTGAGAGAGTCAGTCCTGTTTTATCAGTCGTTGTTTGGATCAATCTGTTATACAACTATATACTAAAGTCCACCTACATATTCCGAGTGATTTGTGCTGTACCATTGCAGACTGCAGGTGAAGGAAGATTGTATTTTTAAATGCTCTCCTATCTACATTTCATGTAGAAAATGGGCCCATAAGGGAGAAGGGTTGGTGAGAAAAAAAAATTTTCCCATGCAAAGTGAGAATGTGAAGGAGAGGCTCTAAACCAGTCTTGTAACACGGACATTCGTCTAAAGATGCAAACCCCAACCTGAAGTCTAAGTGCTACAGGCCCAACAGGATAATACCAGGCCATTACTCTGAATCTAGAAGATAGAATCTTGTTCTTGGAACCTTGACACACATGGCCCAATCCTAGCTGAGTCTTGTGCTGTCAGAACGTGTGCTCTGGCAGCTCAACGGCCTTTCAGGCAAAGTGAAAGCTGGGCCACTGTCATACGCTTCTGGGCCGCTGCCAAATATGGTCAGAGTTGCGGCATGTGTGCCAGTGGCTCCAGGAGGCCCCACTGGTGCTTATAGGTTAGTAGCAGGGGTGGGGAGGGAGAGGTTCATGGGCCTTTTGGGTTGAGGAGTGAGTGAGGTGAGGGCAAGGGGTGGGGAGCAGGCTGGAAGGGGTGGATCTCTGCAGAAAACACCCACCAGATTTTTTTTTTCTTCACCTCACCTGGTCCCTTTCTCATTTCAGGTTTATGCCATATACATAGCTGGCCTTGGTGAGACCCATAGGCCACCAGTAGAAAAAAAATGTTTTCCACTTACCTCTGGCAGGCTTTCCAATCACCCCTACCACTGGATGCAGTGTGCACTCCACCAGCACAGCTGCATCGTCACCAACGGTGGGGGATCGGATTGGGTTATTAGACCTTCCCCTACTTTTATGATTGACTATGGAAGAAGTCTCATTGATTCAGATTGTGGCTGCAGCACTGCTGCTTCTGACACAGGCTGACCTGGGGTGAGGGCGCAGAATTTCATGAAACATAAATTCATCATACAACATCCAGCCATTATAAGGATAGGACTTTCCAAATGCCTGCAGTTTGCCCACACGCTCCCAAGAAAAGCACGAGGTAAGGCATTGTGGATTAAAAGGCTACAGTGTATTGATAAACACAATAGTGCAGTGGGAGTTGTAAAAAAAAAACACACCCCATTATGTGCAAGTGTCTGCAAACCAAATGATTGATGCCACCTCCTTCCGTAAGACATAACTGGACACCAAAGTGTTAACTGAAAGGGTGCATACTATAAGAGCAAAACCTGGCTCAGAGCACATGTATGGCTCTGGATAAATCAAAGTGTGAATCAGGGGTGACAAACAGAAGGACAGATGCAGCCTGCAGAAACGCTTGTTTGGACCACTCTCTGAGTCAGGGAGGATGGCACACATCTGTATGCTGACCTCTCTGACTCTGAGAGTGGTCCAAACATACTTTATGGTGTCCCTTGTGCCAGCCAAACTGTGCTGGTCTAACTGTGCTGGACTAACTTCAGGTTAGGATTGCACTCTGAGTTCCTCAGCTTCAAATCACTCTTCAAAGCAATTTGACAGGCAGCTGTCTCCTGCCACACTGGTAGGCTTTTGCCCCAACCCTATCATCAGGATACACTGGCAGATCTCATAGTCTGTCAGCCCATCACACTGGCCACCATCACTGCCGATCCGTGGCTCACTGCTAATAGCATGGCAACTGGTAAGCCCCATGTGAGCATCAGTGGGCCACAGACCAGCCATCAGTGCAGGTATGGTGATGGCAGGGGCAGATCAGGGTGGACCATGGCAGCAGGAGTGTCTGTAGGATCCTATGCCCCCTTTCCGGGCCCAATGTGTCCTCTTCACACTAACATGCCAGCAAAATAGTTGGCTTAGATCTGAGTTGGCCGATCGGGGACCAGGGAATGGCAGGGGAGGTAAGTAAAAAATGTCTTTACTTACCTCTTCTGGCAACCTGGTCCCCAGCCAGCCCACGGGATGCAGCAGAGACTGCATCAGCATCCCTGCATTGTGCACGCTGGGCTTGGATAGGCTGTTAGCAGTATTTAAGTTTAGTACTAACTGCCGGACTAGGCACCTGGACATCAGACAACTGCAGAGCAAATCCAGATTGGTCCATCTCCCTCTGGCTAAGAGCTCACCCTGAAATTAATGAAATATGGAAGAGTTCAAGAAATATAGTCTCATGTATTGGACTAAATGACCCAATTTCAGAGCCATCTTCATAATTCAGTTGCCGTTTTAACTTTTGAGGCAATTCAATTGGGGTAAAATGCAAGAAGACTTAAAGCTAGCTTTGGGATACGATACTGAAATAATTTCCTGAGTATGCTCTTAGAGCCTAGATCTTAAGAGTTGGGAGAGCATTATTATGAATAAATCCTGATTAAAGATTCAACAAGAGATGAAACTGGAATCAAATTGCCATGTTCGTAATTGTTTCCCACTTTAGCAGGGCAGCCATGTAAATGTGTGCTTGTGCAGCTGCACAGCTGCTGAGGGCGCAATCCTAAGCACCTTCCCAGCACTGGGGTAAGGACAGTGCATCTCTGAGGTGAGGCAACAAACATTCCCTTAAGTTGCAGAGGCCACCCTGACCCCCCCCCCCAGGATGCATCACATGTCCCATTGGCACAGTTAAATGTCAGCATGGGAAAGTTGGCTAGGATTGTGCCCTCAGAGCACAATTGGTGGATCTGGACTAGGGGGACCTGAACTCAACCCCTTTGGTTTGGCCAAAGTCCTTGCTGGATGGCACTGACCACTGACCTGAGCTCTAAAGAGGATGGATGATACACTAATGTGACAAAAGAGGCAGACTGATGATCCTCAGCTGAGGAGATGGATGGCCACTTCTGAACACACAAAGCTGCTTGAACCTGAATTAATCTATGGAACCATCCAGCTTACAGGGTGGTCACAAAGTCCCCATGTAGGTTTGAAAGGCTTCCATCCCAAACTGACACAATCTCATGAATAGGGACCGTGTGGCCATCTTGTTCTAACGGGCAGTAGTCTCTCTAAGCACAGAAATCTTTCAAGTGGAGATGCCATAAACTGATCCAGGGGCCTCATGAAGGAGACAATTGAGGACCCAATCCGGAGCCCTTCAGCGCGAGCAGAAGGAGTGTACCCCTCCACTGGTGTCACACAAGGCGCCATAAAGCGCCTCCAATGCTGGCAGTCAGTCAGCCATTACCACTGGCCATGGGTGCCCCGGAGTATTGAATTATTGAATCCACTGCTCACCTGTGATACGACCTTTCCAGGCAGTTTTGGAGGGTGTTCCAGGGCAGGGGGGGGGGGTGGCGCGGGGGGGGGGACTGGCAGCGACTCTCACCGCTGGTTCCTGACTTCCGTGTAAGGCCGCAAGGAGGTCCTCGTTTCTGCACCCTTGCTTCTGGGCTGCCCATTTTTGGTATACTAAGAGACTTCCTCCACAAATATTGAACATGTCATCTGCCTCTTGTCTTCACCAGGATACCTGATTGACAACAAAAAGAAAAGAAAAAGACTTGATCAGAGGTGGTGGTGGTTTCTCCATCTTATCCACTTGCAAGACAAGCAAGGGGCAAAGCAAGGTTTTGGTGTGTGACAAGATTTGATTTGACCCCCTACAACCTCCCATAATTCTCACTTCCCTCAACCACCTCCTTCCACTAAGCCTTTCTCCCTTCATTTATCTTCCTTGTGGCTTCAGTCGTGGCAACAGAAGAATGGAGAGATGACTTTCTCGGTCCTCCTCATCCTTGGAAGGCAAGTGCTGATGGTGATGTAAAGTCATTCTGGTGGCAAGAAGAGTAGATTAGAATCCAAGCTGGGGAAGATCTGTCACAATGAAGAGTGTTCCAAATTTGCCAGATTCTGCTTCCATGCTGTGCTCAGCTCAACTTCCATGGCATCACTAGCTGTTAGGGTCAGAAGAACCAGCTCATTTTTCCTTCCTTCTCCATTAGAAGGTCATGGGAATGGATGGGCCACTAGATGTTGTTGGGAAAGGGGCAAAGCAGAGCAGTCAGCAAAGCACCCCTTTCCCTATCACTCGGCTAGTTGCTATCAATAAAACATACGCAGGAGTGGAGGCTGGTTTAAGGATTCATAAGAAACACTTTTCTCCCAGTTCATAGTTGCTTTCACACATCTTCTGATTGGTGAGAAGCTCCTACTATTTTGGAACAGATAAACCTGGAAGCTGTTCCCTTTGTGTGGAAGGGTGTGTGTGCGTGTGTGTGGGGGGGGGAAGGATGTGGGCAGCCATTGTGGGAAACGGACCCACGTCCTTCTCCTTCGATTGTCCGGGAGAAGGACAGACTGCGTGGAGAAAGGGAGGAAGGAAATAGAAACTAAGGACTCCTTCTCCTGCAAGGACCATAGAGGGTAGAGGAGCAGGTGACAGGACATTACACTGCCTCCCAGAGTCCTGCAGGTGGCATTGCATCCAAATTCCAAAATATGTTTACTACAGACTGTGGGCACTACTGGGTATAAAATGGTTGAATGGAATAGCGTCCCCATTCCATGGGCCCGCTGGAGCAAGTTGCGCTCTGACATGGCCTTTTTTCATTATGCAACTTCCTACAGTGATTGCCCATGAGGAGGAGGAGGAGGAGGAGGCCTGGTTCATTCTATTCAGCATATGTTATGTCTGATTTCTGCAGGCCTGAGACTAAAGTAGTCACCAGATTTTGTGTAAGCCCAGGTTATGAAGAGTGTGTGAAACTTCTTGCTCAGGCACAACATCCGAGGACGTTCAGGGGAAACATAATTTCACAAAATGAGTGAAATTTCCTCAGCAGAGTTCTGGACATTCCCCCCATCCCTGAGTGAGAAGCAATTCAAGAGATGTCCACAGAAAGTTTGAGCCTTTCTGACACTCCAAAGACAAATGTTGCGAGAGTGAGGAGAGCTAATGCTGTTGATTCTTGGGCAGGGTTACTTGGCAGCCATCTCGATTGCTGTGTTTCTCAAACTGTGGGTTGGGACCCACCAAGTGGGACACAAGCCAATTTCAGGTGGGTCCCCATTCATTTCAATGTGTATTTTATTTTTAATATATTAGACTTGATGGTATGCTACTGCATTTGGGGAACTGTTCCAGATCTGTACTTTCAGTAGGATAGTATGCATAGACAATGGGGCTTACTCCTGAGTAAATGTGGCTGGGATTGCAACCTTTTGGATCTTTGCTGATTTTTTAAAAGCAGATCAGTAATTGCCTTAGAGGGCTCTCCTTTATTTTAAATACATTTGTAAACTTATTGTAAACTTTTAATTTACTTAATTGATTTGATTTTGTCATATAGGGGTGTTAAAATTTTTCCTGCTCCATGATGTCACTTCTGGCCATGACATCACTTCCAGGTTAATGACATCACTTCTGGTGGGTCCCAACAGATTGTCATTCTAAAAAGTGGGTCCTGTTGCTAAAATGGTTTTAGCAAAACATAGTTTCAGGAGCACTAAATATGTGAGGAATGTTAAAGGCAGAAATAAAGGACCGTGGACTTTGGACCTTGGACTGTGAGACTCAATGGGCTGATACTTTGTTGTTGTTTTATAAGCACCATGTATATTGCACTCAACAGTGCTTCAATCTTTTCCACCTCTAAGATTATACAACCACTTCATCAGTCTATTTACAGCTTTTTACAGGTTGTTCTTTCAAGGTTAACACTGGAGCAATCAAACAATCTGAACAGTGCGATGAATATTCATTCCAAAACATAATGAAGAAAGTACATAAAGGGCAAAGAGCAATTTAAATATAGACGGGAGCAGGAAACGGGGACATGGAAGAGTAATTCAGAAAGTGCAAATTAGCAAAATGACATGCTATTTATACAAATAAACATCATGGCTGGAGTAACATATGTGACCTTCTAGATAGCTGTTTCTCAGAAGCTTGGCTTAACCCTTTCAAAAAGAAATATATTCATAATAATGTGTTCAAGGTGCATTTCCTGCTCAAAGCATGTGGCATAGGTTAACTCATTAATCTTCAGAGCATTCCTGTATAGTTACTGTTGGTCAGCCAAACAACTAATACGGTGGTCTTCTGTGAACATTCCCATTGGTGGATCATGTTCGGAAGCGGAATTGTCTGTTTTCATAAAGTAGCTTCCTCCCCAAATCCCCCATTGCAGGGTTCACATCAGAGATCAGCAGGATTAGACACAGGCCAAGGGCCTGGAGATCTCCAGAGACCCAAACTAACTATGCCTGAAGCCCCCAGTGACAATTGCAGTCTGAGTGACTTGTGGCATTGTTGGCTTTCTTCTGCCCTCCCCACCCACAACTGGGCTTCCTTGGAGGTCTCTATTATGACTCAGGGGGGGCTCTGAGGACTCCTAGTAATGGAAGAGAAAAAAAGAAGGTGACTGATAGCCCAATCTTAAGCTGCCTGGCACAGTGGCTGCCAAGTCTCCTTGGGGGAAGGGAACGTTCGTCCCATTCCCCCATGGAAAAACCCTGGCCCCAGCAATGGGGCTCCTTAAATCTCCTCCTGCTATTTTGCTGACGAAGAATCAAGCAGCACCTGTGTCAGGCTGCCTGGCCTGAAGTGGAACACTGGAAGCCACTGCCAGGTGCCACCCCCTGTGCAGGCCTGATCCTCCCCTCCCTCCTCCCAGTTACTCCCCTCCTTGTCTCTCTCCTGCCCTAAATATACCTACTGGTCTCTGGTGCTGCTGGAGCACCTGTGTCCCGTCCATTCAGCGATGAGGCCAGGGGCTCACCAGTGCCGGCCCAGCACCAGCACTCCCTCCTCTCTGGGAATGCTGCAAACATGCTGATTGTAGGATTGGGCCAGCAACACTGAGATAGATGTGTTCAAGCCATGCCGTGGTGTCTCTGTGTGCATGCAAGCACGTTCAAGAGTGTGGACATGACTTCCACAGGGTGTCAGCAATACCCAACAACTATGGCACCAGCACTGTTACATTGTGGTGCCAGTTCCAACATGCTGTGGCTCATAAAGTGTAAATGGAAGAGCCCATGGAAGAGTGAACTCAGTGGTTCCCAGACTGTGGGTCGGGGTCCACCAGTGGGTTGCGAGCCAATTTTAGGTGGGTTCTGAGCACCTAGAGCAGCCATATTGAGAATATGGGGAAGAGGGGATGCTGGAAAGGGGGGAGGGCTGTGAGGTTGTTTTACTTGTGTCAAGGTTGTCAGTAGGCTTTTTTCCCTTTCTGATTCACTTTGCTATTGGAAAATAGTTGAGAAATAACCCAACTTATTGCTGCATTCTTCCCTTTCATGGATCACTGCCTTGTCGTGGCGAAGGGGCTTGAGTAG